>PVIJ01005985.1:18947-97311 GCA_004024925.1 Scalopus aquaticus | reverse complement strand
ATGATACTTTGTTCTTGGTCAAAGGTCGAGGGTTAGCCCTACAAAGAAAGCAAAAACTAGAGGTGCTACCAACCCAAACTCACTTTCATCCATAATTGACTATGAACAATTTCTACCCTTGATCCTATTTGTTTCACAGCACTTATTATTGTTGATAATTATTTCAATATCTGTTAGCTTATTTCTTTTCTGTCTTCCCAACATAACAGTTTCCCAATGTAACAGTTCTAACAGGTAAACTGTGTAGTTTCCTCTCATTAGGGTCACTGTATGGCGCTTTACCTTGTTCATTTGTTTAGAAAATATTTGATTTTTTAAATTTTATTTGACTCAGTTTAGATGTCTGTGTATCAGATAAAGTAGGTAGCTCCCCCAGTCTTCATAGACTGCCTTGTGCAGAAGACCCCCCCCCCCATCAGCCTGGTGAGTGATGCTAGGAGACTCTATCAACTCTTTTACTTCCCAGGGAGAAACAGGCAGCTGTGGTTTCTGTGTGATGAGCCAGATGTCACATTATCTATAATAATCAAGATTGCATGGTACTGGCAAAGTGATAAATACATAGATAAATACCAAAGCATAGAGAATCAAAAAAATAGACCCATACGAATATGTCCAACTGATTTTTGACAAAGATGGACCAATTCAGTAAAAAAAAAAAAAAAGATAGCTTCCCAGCAAATGGTGCTGGAGCATGTGAATCCAGAGTGTTAAAAATAAACCTTTCCCCAACTCTTATACAAGATGCGGAAATTAGCTCAATAGAAGTCATGGACATAAATATAAAATATGAATTATAAAATGTTCAAAAATAAAGAGGGGAAAATCTGCAAGATCTACAACTAAGCAAAGAGTCCTTAGACTTCACACCAAAACCATAATCTATAAAAGGAGAAAGATAAATTGTGCTTATCAAATTACAGACCTTAGCTTTGTGAACTATGTTTAAAAGAAGGAAAAAAATGAGCTCCATGCTGACAAAAAAGTATTTATAAGCTATGTATCTCACAAAGGACTAATATCTAGAATATATGGAGAACTTTGAAAACCATACTGTAAAAAAAATCTAGTTGGGAATGGGAAAAAGCTATGGAGAGACACTTCATTGAAGAATACAGATGGCAAACAAGCAAATGAAAAGATGTCTACATCAAATGCCATTGGGGAATGTAAAGTAAAATCACTCTAAGATATCCCTATATACTTACCAGAATGACTTAAAAGTTATCTTAAGTAGTGATAATATCAAGTGCTGGTGAGGATGGGGGTCACTCACACATTGCTTGTGGGTTGTGAAGGGTCATAGGCACCCTGAGAAACAGTTTGCTGTTTCTTTTCAGCACTAAACCTGCAGTTGTCATATAACCAAGTAATTACAAGCAGGTTGTTTACCCTTGCAATATGAAAACATGTTCATTCAAAAACCTGTGTATGAATGTTTACATCTATCTTATTGGGAACAAACAAAAACTGAAACAACTCAGATGTCCTTTAATAATTGTGACATGAAATGACCCTGGTAAAGCAGTAACCTAGGACATGCAGTACCTCTCAGCGATAAAAAGGATGATGCTACTGATTGATATAAACAACCTGCCTGAAGATCAAAGAATTATGCTCAGTGAAAAATCTCAATCTCAAATGTTTAAATCCTGTGTGACTCAATCCATATAGCATTCTTGAAATTAAAAAATCATAGAAATGGAGAAAAGATTAATGGTTGTTGTGGGTAAGAAGAAGATGCTGTCCAGAGAGATGTGGGTGTGGTTCCATCAATAAATGGGGAGCATGATCTTTGCAGTGATGGAATCTTGATTACATTAATGTCAGTGCTCTGGCTAAGATATTGTACTGTGACTTTTAGGATATTAGCATTGGAGAAATCTGAGTAATAAGCACAGATCTGTCTGTATTATTTTTACAACTATAGGACTCTAAAATTACCTCAGAATAATTAAATAAGAAAGAAAAGTTTGCTAGTTACAGTTGTCATTCAGAGAATCTGCTCCCAGATGTTGGGGTACAGGATAAGACTGCACTGAGTGATGGAAGCAATGGATCTTGCCATATGCACAGTGACAAAGACATAAAGTTACCCCATAAATCACTCAAATATGCATTTTATGATGCCACACCATTCCTTAGTGTCAACAGGTAAAGAGTTAAATGAACGTTAATAAGTACATTTTAATAGTAATTATAATTTAGAAGTTGGTAAAATGAAAAAGGACACATAATCTACATTAGAAGTTTGAATCTTATTCTTTTCTACTTTTCTGTATATGGTACTCTAATCAAGACAGAAATTTTTCAACTTTTTTTTTTTTTTTTTTTGCCCAGGTAGAATTTCCACATTGAAGCCTTAGGACTTCTCTAATCACAGTAGGATTTAAAATTAGGTTTATCAGTTTCACTTAATTAATGACTGTAATTAGAATCCTTGCAGGCAGGGGCATTATTCATTGTTTGATGAGCAGTGGCTGATATAAAAACAATTTTGGAGATGAACTAATGAATCAATAGTACAGAATGGTTAGAGGCAGTATTGACAATCACGGTTTCTTACTATTCTGTGAAAATTCACTGAGTCA
The DNA here is from genome assembly GCA_004024925.1 of Scalopus aquaticus. Lineage (NCBI taxonomy): Eukaryota > Metazoa > Chordata > Mammalia > Eulipotyphla > Talpidae > Scalopus > Scalopus aquaticus. Next base: position 94,720 of record PVIJ01005985.1, on the reverse strand, counting down.
TTATTAGTTTCTCTCTGTGTAGATTTCTTCAATAGTCAAAATCAGAAATTAAAAATTTACACTTTGTTCCTTCTTTTTACATATTTTCTGAATGCAAGAAGATTCTTCATAACCTAATTAATTCTCAGAAAATTAATTCTTTTCTTGGTTAAAGTACAAACAGCTCCCATTTATTTCCATTTTCTGGAAAAGACTCCTCAATAAGGCTTAGAGCTGAAAAAAATCTGAAGTCCTTCTGTCAATTAAATCTTAAAAGCAATTCAGAAAAAAACAAAAATAAAAGTTTAATAGAGAAAGAAATAGATATAAATTAGTATTTTATCAAAAGAAGATCAGGGCTGTACAACAAAAGAAAGTATAGAATTTGAAGAATAGATTACTTTTTATGAAGGCTTAACTGTTTTAATGTCTGCTATATCACAAGTATAATTTCATATACTTACCATTTTTAGTTTGGAAAAATTAAGCTATCTTCAGTTCACTTGTGACTTTTGTGCTTTAATTTGCTACTGTGTCTGTGTTCTTTAGAACTGTATCAGAATCTCGATAATTGTCCTGACCTTGGGATTGAGAATTATGGTGTTTCCACGACAACCTTGAGTGAGGTGTTCCTGAAACTAGAAGGAAAATCAGCTATTGATGAATCAGGTAAAGAAAATGCATGAAAGTCATAATGTAAAGATATTCTCAAAATCTAGTGCAATGTTTATTTTACGAAGATACCATTCCAAAGATGCTATCATGAAACATGACATCCAGTAATTGTTTTTCTTAGATAAGAATATATAAAGATGAAATGCACCCTGCACATTTGTTACCTCTACTGCCAGTATTGCCTTGTTATTAAAGATAGCCCATTTTCAGGTATAGATCCTGTAAAATCCCCATCACCAATTCACCATGCACCATCATCATAGTCCCTTGTGTGATGTAAAATATATATAAAATTTTAAAAAATTAAAAATAAAAAAATACCAATCTCAACTAGTTAAAAAAAAAAAGCCCGTTTTCTTCTACCAAGGGCTTATTACTCTTATCTTATTGCATTTTCCAAGAGCAGTTTCAAACAAAACAAAACAAACAAACAAAACATATTCTAAATCCCTCTTTAAACACTTAAATGTCATCTGCCTGCCTGTGGGTTTCCATGGCTTCTGGTGAGAGGTCAGTTTAGATAGCATTGAGGGTCTTTTGTGGATGATGAGTTGTTTTTCTCTTACTGCTTTCGAGTTTCTCTTTTTGTCTTTGAACAGTTCGACTATGACATCTTTAGGTGTTGATTTTCTTGTATTTATCCTGCTTAGAATTTCTTCAGTTTCTTATATGTGTAGATTTATGTTTTACACCAAATGTGGGAACCCTTTAGCTATTATTTCTTCAACTATACTTTATGACTTTTTCTCTCTCTCACCTTCTTCTGGAACTCCCATTATTGTATGTGGGAATATATGTCAGTAAACCTGATAATGTCACATTTCTTGGAGACTTATTTTTCTTCATTCTTTTTTCTGTCTGTGTGTGTGTTTTAACAGAAGCAAGAGCAAAGGTTATTTAGAGGCAGAGTTAAAGTACACCCAGAGGAGGAGAAAGAGAAAGAGAGAGAGTGAAAGAGAGATATTTTTGTGTTTCTTATACTTAATCCCAATTTATCTTTTGTCGTGTTACTGATTCTTTCTTCCACATTATGCCTATAATTATGCAGAAGACTAACTTATATATCCTTAGTAAAACAAACAGGTACATTAAACGCCTTTCTTTTTTTTTCTTTTCTTTTTTTTGCAAATATTTGGGGGAAAGAACAAGAACAAGCTGGAAACCCCGAAAGACTGTTAATAAAGATAGAACAAATTCTGTCTTTACTTAATGAGATGAAAAGGACAGTAGGTGGCATGGCTCTCTGGAGACAGCAGATCGGTGCAGTTGCAAGGGTTCGCTTCCTAAAGTTAAAACACGAAAGAAGAGCTCATGTAGTGTTGTGAGTATCAGAATTTTTTCAGTCAATGCACTAAAATAAATCTAAGGTGAAAATAAGAGGAAACAAAAAATTTAAATTTCTACATTTACAAAACTGAATAAAGCATAATAACCATGTCTTGTCAATAATCCTGATAGTTATATATTTGCAGAACAACAGGTTGGAATTTGTAATATTTCAAAGTCAATTTTGGGGAAAATGTTGAAATAACATAAGTTTTCCTGTGTTACGTCCTCTCAAATTTTATAATATGGAAGTTGACAGAAACATTGAGACATGAATCGTTTTCCCAGTATCCATATTCCAATGCCCTTTTTCAGATGCTAAATGATTATACTGGCATTTCCCTGGATGTTCTAATGCTGCCAATATATATATTACTTGCTCTTACCTGGATTTCATGGCTTTCCTCCAGTTCTCTTAACGGATGCCTACTCTCCTTACCTACTGTGTACGTAATAGGAGCTGTCCCTGCTCCTAAGAAACATATCACCTCTTACAAGCACCCTAGTTTTCTGGGTACCTGACTGCCAATCAGTGCTTTATCTATGAAGACTAATTAAATATCAAAGAAAGAGGTTTGGCATATAACAGAATCTCTATAAATATTTGCCAAGTAAATAAGTTATGAGAACTCATTGAGAATCTTTGACAACAGAATTGCATGATTTAAGAAAATTCTTTAATATTAATCTGGCAACACTATATAACAGAGTCTGGGGAGATGCCAATTATTTGGCAAGAATTCTCACGTGATGTAATATTGTAAAACTAGAAATTAGAAAGGTAGAAAAGTATTAACAGGAGATATAGCAAAGGCAGTGAAAAAGTTCCAACTTACTTGAAATGAAGACTATAGGAGAACAAACAGTAAAAAATAATTGAGAATTAGAGCCTGGAGAATAAAGAAATCATGCTCTCACTAGCAGATACAGGACTATGTGAAGAGGACATTGAGTATAAGGTATCGATAAATTAGCCAGCAGAAAGGGAGATCATCACAGAGGAATCTCAGGAGAGAGGCAGAATCTGGACAAAGAATTAAAGGACACATATCCCATTAAACTGTAAAAGGTGTACAATGGTCAGAGTTATAACAGAAATGAGCAAAGGATAAACCTGTACTTTATCATCTCAAATTTAGAGAGAGGAAAAGGACAAAATATTCAAGAAATGGCTTAGGGAGCTGTATGTTTAATTTTCATGATTTTTTATCTCATTGCATTGTAATCTACTTAGATCATTTTTAAAGTTTAGGAAATGCATTCACACTGGCAATTTTCTTCTGCCCAGGCCATTGATTCTAGTCATTGGACTTTGCCCTCTTCTTTTGAAGTATATCATGTTGAAAGTCTATCAAAGCAGTTACGTTTGGGAACTTTCTCCTCATTTATATTTCCTTGCTCCTGGACAACCGCCACGTGATCCTCTCACTCGATTATTAATCATCAATAAAACAGGTAATAATGTGGTGAATACTCCATTTTTATATATTCACGGTTCAGAGCATTACTTTGAAACAATAACAGGAGAGAAAAAAGTGAGCTTTTCTTCAGTACATGTTAAAAATTGGTTATGAGGCTTAAGAATGATGAATATAACCCCCAAACAGCATGAATTAGGGAAGCATGCCAAGGAAAAATGATCAGATGGCACTTGGCAAAATGAAAGCTTTTGGGCTGAAAACATTAGTCCAGCTTGTACTTTTATGGTCATTCACAGACCAGCTCAGAGAAGTGAAGAGTCTTAGTCCTCCTATATGCACATTTCCAGCTGAAGTGGAACAAAGTGACTCTCTGCTTTAGAACAGTCTGATGTGGTTTTCTTTCTTGTAAACAAATATTCTTTCTGTGGTCTATTAAAGCCGCAATGTTAATATTTTTGTGCTATTTTGTTGGTGCTCTTGCTGTCTAACATGGCCCGGCTGTAGTGCTGAAATGCTGAAGTCCAATATTCCCAAGTCAGAGAGATTGTGATGACCTTTGCAGAGAAAATATGTGTTGAACCAGCCTGTTCCTGCACAAGGTGTAGCGGTCTTTCTGTGCTGTTTCAGTGTTAATTAATATCTATATAATGTAAATTAATAGAAATTATCTGTGTCATTAAAACCTTGTTGGTTATGCACATTCATTGTATAGATATAGATATATAGATACATATCTTTGACATATATATATATGTATATATATATATATATATATATCTTTGATATGGCAAATATAAGAGTCACTCTCTTGTAAGCAGAGGCTCACAAGAACCTAGCCCTGTACTTCCCTTAGGGGTGATTGTTCAAGTTTCACTAGTTCAATGTTCATGGGGACCTTATAGAATATAGCCATCCTGAGTAATAAGACTCAACGATAAATATTTTGCAAATATTTTGTCCTTTCTTGTACATCATCTTTTCATTTTCTCATGGGTGTCCTTGGAAGCATGAGATTTTAATTTTTATGAAATTCGAATTTTCTTTTTTCCTGGCTTGTATTCTGGTGACATATCTAAATAGGCTTTGTCTAACCCAAGATTATGAAGATTTGCTCTATTTTCTTCTAAGGCATTGATGCTTTTAGTTCTTATATTTAGGTTTGTGATCCATCTTTGTTAATTTCTGGATGTGAGGTGAGGAAAGGGTGCAACTTCAGTGAATATTTAGTTATCTTCTTGGGAGGGATGAGCTGCCAACCTTCCTCATTCTCCCCAGTGCCATGTCTTAGAAGCCACACATGGGCAAGAGTAATTGAGAGGTCTGGAGTTCTTTTCCTCCATCACGCCCTACTTTAAAGTAGAAGCTCCAAGGTAGGCACAAGAAGGCAAAAACGGTGGGCCAAATCAGCCTCACTTCTGTCCCTGCCAGGAAGACACTAAAGCCTTATACTGGGCTTGAGCAAGAATGACCCTGAGTTCCTGACACAAGACTAGAACTTCTGTCATCCTAATCAAGGAGGGGATGGGGGTGGGGTGAAGATACAAATTTTTGTTTCAAATGCTGCAGTTTCTCAGTGTTCTTGCCCAGACTTAGTAGATTTTCTTAAGTAATTTTTTTTTCATTTTCTATATGCCCTAAGCCATTCAAGAGATTTTAACTTGTTGGGTTTTTTGGTAATTTTTACAATTTATGGTGGTTTTGCTAGGAGGACGTTCCATGGAGCTCTCTGTTCACATCACTATCTCTCTGTATTAGGAAGCATTTTGATAATTAAAAATCTAGCTGTAGCAAAGTTAAGTTTAGTAAATTTGCTGGTAAATTAATAGAAATTATCTGTGTCATTCAAACCTTGTTGGTTATGGACATTCGTTATGAGGTTCTAGGGGGAACTATCTAGTTCAAATGCCTTATGGTGCTAAAAAACTTTTCACATTAGAGTAATCTTAAGCCTATAAACATAATACAAGTAAACTCCCTGGGAATCGAACAAGATTTTAAATCACAGTAGCAGGTGTGCTAGAGTTTGGAAAAATACCCTAATAGTTCATATGACACAGTGAGTAGCACATAATGACACTAGTGATCTACTGTACAAGTTGGCATTGACCTTGGCTTTATGATACCTAATACATTTATTCAATTACAACTTAGGAGCAAACATCGATGACTTTATACATTCTGTGGAGCATCAGAACATAGCTTTGGAAGTAGATGAATTTGAAAATAGAAATGGTCTAGATGACCCATCTTATAATGGAGCCATCATAGTATCTGGTAATGAAAAGGTAGGCTGACTGGATTTAATGATTTTTCCCACACATTGGTGTGATAAACCAATAGGATATCAATACACTCAGGTTTGTGATTTAGGAAACAAAGTGAAAAACAAATACTGCTTTCATTTATTACTTAGAGGATGATAGTCCTCTGCTTAATTGTTAAAGCAAAAAGTTTTAGTTAACCACCAGTTAGTAATGATACATCACTCATAAATCAACACAGTTTGTGTGCAGTAACAAAACAAATGCTATATAATCCCCACTGTCAAAGGCATAAAGTCCAAAGAATTCATATTTCCTCTTAAGAATTTTATAATTCTAAAATGTCTGTTTTGCACTTCAGTGCTAATACTTGATTCTAGTTTTAATCCAGATACCTGGTATCTGAAAATTAGATACTGTCTATATGCTCATTTTGTTTCATTTACATAGTGTTTATTTTTTATTTTGATTATTTAACACCATTTTATTTACTTATTTTTGGTCAGGTGATAGTTTATTTATTTATGTTACTGTTTTCAATGTTTTTAGTTACTTTATTAATGAAGTACCATTGTTTTACATCCTTGTTAATATTTTGACAGTATAGGATTTTTTTTTCTTAAAGATTTATCTATTTATGCATATGAGAACTAGGGTGTAGGACAGAGGTGGGGGGGTGAGAGGATTCACCAGAGACAGAGTGGGGAGCAGAACAGGTGGATCTACTGAAATACACTGCTGAGGGGAGCAGCAGGTGAGAAAGGAGAGGTCTGCTGTGCCATGTGGGAAGCTCCCTGGCCAGGGATCGAACTCATGCTACAGTGGCTGGTGATATAGCTTGATAGCACTGTGTCTTTAACCCCTGTGCCACCAGGGAGGCCCCGACAGTATAAGATTTCTCCCTTCAAGTGAAGTCACCCTATCTCTCCCTCACCAAAGCACCCCCAGTCCCCCACCATAGTCTGTTATGTTCTCCCTCCTCTTCCCTCCTCTACTCTCGTCTTGGAGGCCTCATATCTATAGTAGTTGACACCATTTAGACATGGGTTTTTAATTAGAATAATGAATTTTGATCTCATTAGCAAAAAACTGAAGATCTTGGAGAATTGTTAACCTTGCTCTTCATGTTTTAGAATTATAGCTTTTCGTTAGCATGCAATGCCAAAAGACTGAATTGCTTCCCAGTTCTTATGGATATCGTTAGCAATGGGCTAGTAGGAATGTTTAAACCATCTGTCCATATCCAAACTGACAGAAGTACATTTTATGGGGTAAGTATATAATCTTATAAATTCATCCTCTCTCAGCAGTCTCTCTCTCAGCATATTACTTACTCTTCTGAGTGCTGGCATCTTATTCTAATTTGGTAAACCACTGCAGAATAAACTAGCATTTGGAGCTGTTCTAGCTCTGTGACCCTGGGCAAGCCTTCAGTTTTTTAATGCAAAATGGGACTAACACAGTGTTTCTCAAAGAGAAACCATGTAGGTGGACTTATGCAACACCGTGCCTAGCACAAAGATAACAAAAGACAGAAGAAAAGAAAAAAAGAAGGAAAGTGGAAGGCAGAGAGGAAAGAGAGAGGAGGGATGGTAAGAGGAAAAAGAACAGAAGAGTTACCTTCTTCAAATGTACTTCTGTCTGCTCAAGAAATAAAAATTCTTTCCAGTAAGGTTGTGTGAAAAACTTAATTGTTAAAGCAAAAAATTTTAGTTAACCACCAGTTAGTAACTAATTTTAGATTATGCTATGATTCATTTAATTAACCTCTTCTATGACTGTGAGGGCCTTGTTTTCTGGTTTCTGAGGGAAGTTACAAGAATTGAACAAATCGCCTTGCGCATCCCTCTATAAAATCGTTCTGTCTTAGCTAGCGTCTGATGCCCACCAGCTCAGTTGACCTAGTATTTATGTGGCCAACATTTTAACTTTAACTATTGTTGCTATGGACACTCATGTCCAAGGGTTCTTTGGGCACAGTGAGATAGAATCAAGGGTAGGCGAGCAAAGGGGTCATTGAAAATAGCTGCTTCCCAGATAAAGCCGCTGCCTCAGAGGAGAGCTTCTGTGTGGTCACAGAGCAAGGCTGACTTTTCTTGCTGGGGTGGGACAGCAGGGACTATGCAAATTAGGGCTATGTCTTTTCTTCAGAGAAGGGTTTTTTTTTTTTTTTTTTACTGGGGATTGGGTGCCTTTAGCATCAAGGTAGCCACCACCCCCTTCCCTGGGGCTGGGACTTGGCTAGCAGCTCCTCCACCAAGCCAGAGTCCGCGCTGTGTAGACAGGATGCAGCATTTAGTTTGCAGTCAGCAGCTGTTAGGAAACAGAGCCAGGCCCCTTACCCTATCCCAGTATCTCCGGTCACTCATCTTGCACTCTCTTCAGATTTTCTACTCATTGCTCAAGTTAAGTTTTCTGTAGTTTCACACCTTGTCTCTGTCCCGCCCAGAGTCAATGGATTTGCCACTGAGTAATGAATCCACCTGTACCAGAATCCTGGGTTCTGCTTCTGCAGTCCCTTAGATTTCTCATCAGTCTCTACCCCCACCTATACTGTGCTCATTGTTTCGCCCGGGGCTACCAATCGTCACCAGCACCCACCTCAAGGGGGCGCCACCTGTAACAGTCTTTGGCTTCCACCCCCACTTACACATGTGGCATGCAGGTTGGATGTTTTCGACAATCAGCCTTAAATCACTCCACTTGGTGGGTAGCAGGCTGCCCACGACCAGGCCCTGGTTAAGATTTTTTTCAGTAATGTGCTTAAACCATTAACTACATGAATCATGGAAGTAACTAACACGGGGACTACTTTCAAGACCATAGTGGATCTTCAGTCCTAAAAGATTCTTGATAAACAGGAGCAGTGGTGAATATAACAAAAGGAATAAGTTTTCCTTGGAGAGTTCACTTCTCCTTCTAGCACTTGTCTCTGATTTTGAATCCTCAGCCACTGTTTATCACAGCTCATGGGGCATCTAAAAAGATGATTTATGATCACTCTGTCCATAAAACATCCCATAAGATTTGTGAGTCAAGCTAGCACACTTGAAATCATGACACACCAGTTAGGGATGGGATGCTTCGACAGGGAATTATTAGTACTTACTATCAGAAGAAATTTTAACACCATTAAGAAAATGAAAAATCATAGTTATTACTTTCTGTGTAATGTTATCAGTGTCTTTGAATTACTTCCCTTATCCATAAATTTGGGAAGAGAGACAAAATTCAAGCTCCAAATTGCAAAATTAGATGGGTGATGAGAAGCTGGTGCCTCCCAAGGGTCTGAAAGCAGGATTGTATTTAATCACTTCAGTATTTTAAAATATTTAACATATTTAAATTTTTTAAAATATATTGCAGAAAATGGATTTTAACTTTTTCATTCATTTCATTGTATTCTATGCATTTCAGGGGCAACAGGGCAGATGGTTTGAACTCCTGAGTTATGAAATGCTCTGGTTCACGTTGATATCCGTTGTTGCCCCTAATATTGCCATGAGCAGTATTGATGATTATAAGGTAATACTGAATAGCTGAAACATTCATTTCTTTGTATGATCAGAACTGAGGTGATATAATTGCACAGTTTTTCATGAGACTGTCTATACCTGTTTAATTGAACAGCCACTGTTTGCTTTGGCTTTGTGATGTCAAGATTTTAGCACATTTCTCCCATACCTTTGTCTGTTTTGTTTCTGTCTCTTTGAGAGTTTGCTATTCCTCTTTATCCTCTCTATATTTCAGAAATCCTTAATTGTAACTGTTCCTCTCTTTCTATGGCAGTTATCATTCTCTCCAAGTCCAGCTCATCTAACCCTAAGATTGCAAATCCCCAGCATTGACTGGTCACTCACAGATTTGACTCTTGCCCAGCTCTTTAACTTCTAGTTTCAACTTCAATGTTAATTCAAGCTCCCTTCTCAACATTTCCATGGTAGACATCACAAGACTTCAAACTTCACGTTTCCAAAACTGAATTTATTTCTGAAATTTTCACTGCGTTCCCCTTCATATTTTCTGTGCCCAGAATTGTTGATGCTATAAACTCAGTCCCCCATCAGGAACCTGAGCCCTTCCTTCTTCCCTATTGGCTTCACCCACATATCTAGTTGATTGTCAAATCCCTATCAATTGTACTAGCTTAGCAGACCTGTGTTTCACATGTTGATATGAATCCTTAGGTCAAAGTACATCTTAGAAAAGAACACCATTTTGCTCATCAGAGTCCATCACAAATGAATTTAAATGTTTTAAGAGAAAAATGTATTCAAAATTATTACAATGGTTTAATAGGTTTGATGTTGCTCTAAAACATGTAATTTGGTATGTTTATGCAGAGAATGACAAAGACTACAAAATACATTTGTATTGGTGCATGCATTATATGCATTTACATATAAATCAATATTTGGATGGGTAATAAATATGTGTATATATGCTGTAACATAACTTCCTAAATGCATCATTTACTTAGAGTCAAAGGATAAGACAACTTTATATACATATATATAATCTATCTAATATCAATCGATCAATGGATTGATCAAGATGTTCTGAGGTCTCCTTTCCCATCATCTGGCTCATCACTTGTATTCGAAAAGTCCCATCTCCCTTGGTCTAGTCTTTGTGACTATGATGCAGAATTACTAGAAATGAAGATTTTATTTGAGTATCTTCTTACATAATACACATTTTCTTAAATTTAAGATTGAAATGTCATTGTGTATCTTTGCTCTCTCCTAATCAGATAAAAGTCCAGTCCCAACTACGGATTTCGGGGCTCTTCCCTTCGGCTTACTGGTTTGGGCAGGCACTGGTGGATGTCCCAATATACTGTTTGATGTTCCTTTTTCTGTATTTAATGGACTACAGTTTCGATTTTCAAGAGGCAATGTTTAAATATGTAAATAAGATCATACTAGTAAGTGACAGTATTCACAAAACAACTACCATTGTACCATTAAATTAGAATATTTGGAGATGCAAATTGATTCATTGATGTTCATATTAATTAAATAACTATGTGTCTTTTACTATGATAATCTTTTGGATCTTTAATGTTTTCGTACTCTGTAGCCTTTAACTAAATGTAACATTTGTGCTGATTTCAGATTCCCTGTGCTATTGGTTATGCCACATCAATTACCTTCCTGACATACGTGATTTCATTTATTTTCCACAAGGGGAGAAAAAATAGTGGCATTTGGTCATCTTGCTTCTGTGTTGTAAGTATGCTTCTTGGGAATATTCATTTTATATTTAATAAACATATTTGTGAGCAAGTATTTTAACATTACTCTAAATATTTTTCTTTGCCTTATGTACATATCTTTTTCAAATATCAGCATCTTTTTAACTTCCTGTTTCTACCCTTATCTTTTTTTAAAAGCAGTAAAATTGTTTCTAGAACTATAAAATGCCTACTTGAAGGAAATCTGGAAACCATCTATATATTTTTACTAGAGAAAAGAAATAAACCTTAAGATCACCATGAAGTTATACATGATTATAAATACCACTGCTAATATAGTTAAACCAGAAACTACGTTGCAAAATCTCTACTGAGAATGAATTCCATAAAGTAACCCTAAATTGATTCAAAATATGTGTGAGTATCTATTCTAATTCCCTGTCATTTGAGGATGCCAAAAAGTAAATTATTTACTAACATTTGTTGGCTTCCAACAATATGTTGTAAACTAAGACTGATAACAGAGAAAAAATAGGCAGTTTCAACCCTTAAAGAGCTCTTGGAAGGTAAACAGATAAGTAAATGGTCGCTTATTAAAACAGAGTGATAAGAAAAACATGATCGATTTGTCTTTAAAAGTCTATTATATAACTGAGAAATGAAGAAGTCTGTGAAGCCAAAGAAGGGAGAGATTAGCCATGAACAAAAGAGCATAGATTTCCTTTAGGAAGTGAAGACCAGGATTTCAACAATTAGAGAAGAATGGTGATGCAAGTAGAAAATAATGAACAGAAAACCAGAGAGAGAAAGCCCAGGAATATCTGTGAAACTGGTAGTCATCTGGTATGAATATGAATCGAAAGCTAGGTGTAGTACCCTGATAGCCATGAAGAGTGTGTCAACTGTTTATTCTACAGTGTGGGAAACCAGGGAAGCTTATAGTAAGGAAAGGAATAGGATCAGGGATACTGCTTTTCAGAAGAACAATCAGAAAGTCATAACAATGGTTTGTAACAGAGAAATTAGAAGTACAAACCCTTTTGTAAGTCATTACAATGGCTTACAAGAAAAGGTCTGAGAACTTTAGTTATACTTTTAATCGTCTCATATCTCTGAATTTTGTATTTTGTGTTTTAAATGCTTGTAATTTTCCATTGGGATAGTTAACAAAGGTCCCTTTCACTATTCCTGTTTTATTCCTATTAGATGCAGTTTCAGTTTTCTCTGTGATTATTGATTATCTATTACAGTAGATCTCAAATAACATGGCTTTCTTCGATGTTGTCTTCTTCTAATGTTGATGAAAAAAAGAAAACAATCCCCTTGAATGTTGAACAAAACCATGATATTCAAACACCTGTTATTGCAACACGTTTCTCTTGATGTTAAGTTTTAAAGAACCTCTTGACAATATTAGGTGAAGACTTACTGTGTCTGAATTTTACCTCCAAAAACAATACACTCATTTTTTCTTTTCTGTAATTAAAATATTCTCTATGTTGCATCCTACATTTATCCAAAGGAATTTGGCTAAGTCACTAAGAGGAAAATGTCAATGGTGATATGGTTGGTGATAGATTGATTTCAGTTTGCCTTTGAGGTTGGAGATGAAATTGATATATCTCCAAGATGAGCCATCTCAGTTTGGAATATATATTTGCTTTCACATTTATATGAACGTGGTTAACATGCACATTTATATTTTCTCTAGATAAACATCATCTCTGTGATTGTAGTTCTGATGGCTATCCTTCTATTTGGATATTACACAGTGTACATCACATTTTTAATGCCACTGTCCACATTAATTTTCTCTGTAAGTAAAGCTACCATCTTACCTTTACATGTAAGTAAAGCTCCATCTGTCCCAGTGGTCTGGAATTCATGATTAGTTGTGAAAACATTGCTTAGGGTTGGGACCCTACAACATGTTGAATAGGCATGACATTTTAAGATTCTGCTTTGTGATTCTGTTTGAATTACTCCCAAATAGGACGATGTGCTCCAGCTGGACTGTGTTAGAAAACTTGGTTGGTTCTGGTTAAGGTGTGGGGGGGGAGTGGGAGGGTCAGCAGCCTTTGCATTCATTCTGGGCCCTTCACCCTCCTGGGGACACTCATCTTAGGAGACGGTGAATGAAATGCCCCTCATCTTTGGGACTTTAGGATTCAAGAGAAACATTCAATATGAATAAAATTCCTTTTCTTCTAGCTGACAGATACCTATATTTTGAAAGGGTTTCCATGGAGGGGGTAGGAAAGTAAGGGACCTTAGGAGAGGAGCAGTGGGCACAGGAAGGTATATGGCTCTGAGTGATGAACATAAACCTTGTGTCTCCCATTATTGGGGGTGACTAGCACAGATCCTCAGGATTCCCTTACCAGGAGATGAATAATTGGTAGATTCTGTCACTTCAAATAAAGGCCCAGGAGACTGGTTCATAGACCTTCAGGTAACAGAAGTTATTTCCTCACTACACAGTTCCAATGGACACTCACGTGATATTCATGATGAAATCAGGGCCCTTGTTAGTAAGTCTGTTCAATGGGCCAGTTCACATTTTTTGGATTAAGTTCATGAAATAACTTCCTATTTAACTGTTATCTTTCCTTTTTCAGCATTTCATGAATCAAATCTTTCATCAATCCCCTATTAAAGAAACAAGTGGTGAAATATACTTTCTGGCAGTCCTTGTAAGAACATGATCTTCTTTAAACATTATTGTGATTTTTATTATATTCGGCCATTTCAATTCCTACACACACATGAAAATTTTTATTAAAGTGGAAATATGTCATCTATAGGCCATTGAAATATAACATTTATAAAATATGGAGCATATATTTTTATAATGACTAATCAGGATTCTTCTCAAAATTCAAAAATACTGTATAATTATTAGAGTAAATGACAAATACATGTAATTATATTTGCAATGTGTCTGTAAAGAGGGTTAAAATTAATTTCATTGTTCCATAATTGTACATATTATTAAAATTTTTAATGATTTTATCCAAAGTATTTTTGCATAAGTTGAATGATTTCTAATTCACCTCTGAGGTTAAAACAATTCAAGTTTATAATTGCACATTCTCTTTTTCTTTATTCCCAGCCTTTCCTGCATTTTATCATTTTTGTTTTTATTCTACGATGTCTGGAATGGAAGTTTGGAAAGAAATTAATGAGAAAGGATCCCTTCTTCAGGTTGGGAGAAATTGAATTGGATTCTTATATTTCAATGATCAGTATGTTTTCCAGTATATTTTTAAATATACGTTCATGTTTAAGCTAACTCATTAACAAAGAGGTGTCCTGTGCTAGATAGGCAGGGGCAGGAAGAATGTGCAAGTACAAACACAAATAACAGAGATGAAGTCTAATCTAATGGAGGAAACAGACTTGAATCATTGAATATTGAGGGTTCTGTCCCACACTGTGTGTTGTGGAGCACTGGGGAAAGTTGCATGGGGCTAGTTCAGTTTAGATAGCAACCAGTTGGAATAGATAGGCAGTTGAGAAAATGCTACCAAATCAGGAAGGAAGAATAGCATGGTCAATAGGTAAAAGATAGCATTAACACTTTTCTTGTGGTAGTGGAGAGGCCCAACTGGCATATGATGGACTGGTTCAATTATTAGTAGGACCAAAAGTTGAAATATTTCTTGCACTACGAGAGTACTTTCAACCATAACCATTGTAGTCTGTCTGTGTCTCCCATCTCATATCAGTTTTATCTTTACTTATTAAAGATAGTTGGGTTGGAGATGTCCAAGGTGAAAACACACCTTTAAGAAATATTTTAAGGGCCTCCCTGGTGGCGCTAGGGGTTGAGTCTCAACCTATGAAGCTGCCTACAGCCACTGCATCCTGAGTTCAATGCCTGGCCGGGGAGCTGACCCACTTGGCCCAGCAGACATCTCCTAACTTGCCTACTGCTCCCCTCAGCAGTGTATTTCAGTCAGCCTGCCTGTTCTGTTCCCCACTCTGTCTCTGGTGATCCCTCTCACCACTCCACACCTCTGGCCTACACTTCTAGCTCTTGCATACATAAATAAATAAATCTTTAAAAAAATATTTTAAAGTTAGTGTAGGTGATTAATTTGAGAGAAGAGAAAATAAAATGAGATATATTCTGGGTATGAAAGACCAGAGTTAGAATGGAAGAGAAAGAGTAAACCTGACACATATTCTCAAGAAATGGCCACGCTTACTAAGAGATCAAGCATCTAACTTGTCTTTTCTGAGACCATCCTGATTTAAAATATTCTCGTCCATTCTCCCCCTGGAAATATGTCAATGCCAAATATGTTGGTGTCAGAGGTAGGGGTTTCAGAAAATGTATTTTATTGAGTTATGGTATATTTTGTCAAACTCATAGCCAACATCATACTCAATGGTGAAAAACTGAAAGCATTTCCACTAAGATCAGGAATGAGATAAGGATGTCCAGTGGCACAAATATTGCTCAACATAGTTTAGTCTACTTACATTATACAACATAGTATAATGCTGGAGCAATTAGACAAGAAAAGACATAAAAGTGAAGCTCACTATTTGCATATGACATGATAATATACATAGGAGAAACTTAAAAAACTACCAAAAACTATTAGAAATAATAAATGAATACAGTAAAGTGGCCAGATGAAAAACCAATACACAAAAATCAGTTGCATATCTATATACAACGATGTATCAGAAGAAAGGGAAATAAAACAGTTCCATTTATAATCATGCCCAAAAGATTTAAATATCTGGGAATAAATTTAATGGAGGAGGTGAGGACCTATATATTGACAACTATAAGACCATTAAAGGAAATAAAAGAAGACACAAAGAAATGGAAATATATACCATGTTCATGGATTGGAAGAATAAACATCATTAAAATGACATTACCTAAAGCAATTTACAGATTCAGTACAACACCTATCAAAATCCCAGTGACTTCTTTGAAGGAAATTGAACAATTATAAAATTTGTGTGGAGAGACAAAAGGCTCTGAATTATGAAAGCAGAAAGAAAAGGGAAAAAATGGAGGTATTGTGCTCCCTGGCTTTAAGCTATAATACGCAGCAACATTAGTCAAAACAGTATGGCACTGAAACAAAAACAGAAACTAATACCAATGGAATAGAATAGAAATTCCAGAGAGAAACCCATATAAATATGGATAGTTAATCTTTGACTAAGGAGCCACAATCATACAGGAAAAAGGAAAAATTAACAAATGGTGTTGGAAAAAAAATGAAACTAGATCCGTATTTAACTACACATACAAAAATGATTTCAAAATGGATTAAAGATCTGGATATAAGGACAGAAACCATAAAATATTTAAAAGAAAATATAGGTGATACACTGCAGGACACCCACCACAAAGATGTGTTTGGGGGACACAACTCCCGTGGCACAGGAAACAAAAGCAAAATTAAGCAAGTGGAACTATACCAAACTAAAAAGCTTTTGTACCTCAAAAGATTTACATCACGGAAACAAAAAGGCAACCTACAAAATGGGGAAAATTATTTGTACCTCACACAACTGACAAGGGGCTAATTTCCAAAATTTACAAAATACTTATATAATTTTTAAAAAGCAGACAACCAATCAAAACATGGGCAAAAGACTAAAAAGATATTTTTTTACTATGCATTAATTTTTTTTAATTTAATTTATCTCCTTTACATTATTGTGTATCCCCGTAGGTTTCCCACCACCAATTCACCCGTGAACCATCACCATAGTACCTTGTGCTCTTTTCTCCCCTATTTTTGTCCCTCCACCTCACCCTCCCCTGTAGAAAGTCTCTTTATTTGTGGTTGCCTGCTAGTGTTTGCTTTTGTTTATGTTTTGTGTGCTATTTTCTCCTTCTGATTTCTCATTTGGCTCTCATATTCCTCCTATAAGTGATACCATTCGATATTTTTCTTTTTCCTTCTGGCTTGTTTTGCTGAGCATGCTCCCTTCTAGCTCCATCCATGTTGCTGAGAATTGCGTTAGTTTATCATTTTTGATTGCTGAATAGTACTCCATTGTATACATGTACAACATCTTCTTGATCCAGTCACCAATTTGAGGGCATTTGGGTTGTTTCTATGTATTAGCTATTGTAAATAGTGCTGCAATAAACATAGGTGTGCACGTGACCTTTTGGATTAATGTTTTTGTGTCCTTTGGGTATATTCCTTGGAGTGGAATTGTTGGGACGTATGGAAGCTCCATTTTTAGTTGTTTGAGAAACTGCCACACAGCTTTCCATAGAAGTTGGACCAGTTTGCATTCCCACCAACAGTGTAGGAGCATTCCTTTTTCTCCACATCCTCGTCAACATTTGTTGTTTTCTGTTTTTTAATGTGTGCCATTCTTGTTGGTGTAAGGTGGTATCTCGTTGTGGTTTTTATTTGCATTTCCCTAATTATGAGGGATGTTGAACATTTTTTCATATGCCTGTTTGCCATTTGCATTTCTTCTTTGGAGAAATGTCTTTTAAGTTCTTCTGCCCATTTTTGACTGGATTTTTTGCTTTGTTTTTGTTAAGTCATGAGAATTCTTTGTAGATTTTTGTGATCAGACCCTTGTCTGTTGCATGGAGTGCAAATATTTTCTCCCAGTCAGTGGACTGTCTATTTGTTTTGGTAAATGTCTCTTTTGCTGTACAGAAGCTTAAAAAGATTTTTTTCTAAAGAAAACATTCAAATGACCTCCAGACACCTGAAACAGAATTCTCAACATCACTTAGTATAAGGAAAATGCAAATCAAAACCATATTGCAATATCACCTCCTCCCTGTGAGAATGACCCATATGAAAGGAATGAGAACAATAAATGTTTGCTGGACCATGGAAAAAAGAACTCTCAGCCACTGTTGGTGAGAATGCAAGCTAGTGCAGCCTATATGGACAGTGATATGGAGATTTCTTTTTTTTTAATGTTAATTTATTTATGCATGTAAGCTGGGGTACAGGCCAGAGGCATGGAGTGGTGAGAGGGTTCACCGGAGACAGAGCAGGGAGCAGAACAGACAGATCGACGGAAATACACTGCTGAGGGGAGCAGCAGGCGGGGCAGGAGAGGTCCGCCGCACCATGTGGGAATCTCCCTGGCCAGGCGTCGAACTAGCGTCGCTGCTGCCGACAGCTCCACAGTGCAGTGCTTAACTGCTGCGCCACCAGGGAGGCCCTGATATGGGGATTTCTTAAGAAAATAAAACTGGAAATCCCATATCATCTAGCAATACTCTGCTAAGTATTTACCAAAAGATATACAAGCTCTCATATGAAAAACTTATATACTCCTAGTTCATATCAGCACTGTCCACAATTGCCAAATCATGGAGCCAACCTAAGTATCCATCAATAGATGAGTGGATGAAGACATGATGGGATATGTACTCAATGAAATACTGCACAAATATTTAAAAAGATGAAATAGTGCCTTTTGGTACAAAATAGATAGAATTTATGGTGATTATGCTAAGTGAAATAAGTCAGAAAGTGAAAGACAGATATGGGATGGGTTATCTGTGGAATATAGATAATTTAAAAACTGTCAATATACAGCAAAAACAAATCTTGGACTTGGAAAAATGTAGATGTAACAGGAGGGGGGAAGGAGATGGGGAGAGAAGTAGGTAGAACATTGGTCTGGAAGATTTGGTAGAGGGTGAGTAGAACATGTACATGTAGGGAGGAGTAAAAATGTACCCCCAAAATTGTGATAATAAGTAAAAATACTTTGCCAGATAATATGGGCATGGTCACAGCTACATGGAAACCATTAAGTGTTCTATTAAAATGAACCACTAACCCCAGGACATTTCTGCTCTGTGAATGAGATAGGTTTCCTGATGCCCATTGACTCTGAAAACATGATGATTCTCTAGAAGGAGAGTAAAAGAGATGTAGGCAGCAAATGACACTAAATACAATTTTACCATTGACAGAGGCAAGGAGGTCGGAAAGGGAAGAGGGGCTGCCCTGAGGATTTGGTCCTTACCCACCTACTCAAGCATAAGATTTCAGGAATGCAATATCATGGCACCAGGATGATAAATGAAAATTGATTGCTAATGGATGGTTTTGACTCTAGAATTTCTCCAAGAAGCAATGGTGTACGCCAAAATCCAGAAGACCCAGAAGGAGAGGATGAAGATGTCCAGATGGAGAGAGCGAGGACAGCAAGCGCCTTGACTTCCACAGACTTTGATGAGGTGAAACCCAAAGCAGCTATTTCATCAAATAATAAAAACGGTTAAAGGGGCTTGTCTAGAGTTCTAACTCTCAAATGTCTCCAGGCTCCTGTAGTCCACACCAATAAGGAGGATCACGACCTCATTTTAGAAGTTAGTCACCATTTTTACAACCAAATGAACGGACTAAAAGTCATGTTAATGGCGCAGCAGACCTCTCCTGTCTCCCCACTGCTCCCTCAGCAGTGGATTTCAGTCGATCTGCCTGTTTTGCTCCCCACTGTCTGGTGAATCTTCTCACCTCCTCCACATCTCTGGCCTGCACCCCAGATCTTGTATGCATAAACAAATAAATCTTAAAGGTCATGTTTACTGTCTTTCTTAGAGAATAAGTGAGTGAGGTGCAATAAAAATGGCAAAAGCCAGAAAGAACTTGTGAATTTTAGAAACTGAGCAAAGGGATAAACATCCCTGCAGCTCGGGGCAAGGGCTTGATACCAAGGTCAGGGCCAAGGTCCACGGACAGCATGTGGTTTTATCCTTGCGGGCGGGGGCAGTCGGTGCTTCCCCAGGCTCTGCTCCCGTTTGGGGTCAGGCGGACTGCATAGAACAGGCTCTGAGTAACTCCTTTTGCAGGAGAGGACAGGGCAGGCTCTTCTTTTTCAAAAGTGCCAGAATGGGGCAGTGGCCAATCCATGTGCCACGCGGAGAAGGTGTGGAGAAGCGCAGTAAAGGCCAACCCCGTGGAGGACAGAGCTGTTCCCCAGTTAATGAGAGAATGAAGGTCTGACATGACCTCCTTGCCGTTTCCAGAAACCCGTCGTCATTGCCAGCTGTCTGCGGAAGGAGTACGCCGGGAGGAGGAAGCACTGCCTCTCCAAGAGGAAGAAGAAAATGGCCACGAGAAATGTCTCTTTCTGTGTTAGGAAAGGTTGGACCCGGTGGCTCTTCCACTTGACTCAGAGCCCCACTGGGGAGTAGCAATGCCCCCCTCTTGGCCCTCACGCGTGTCCATCCTATGGTGACCTTGACAGCTCCTTTTGTGAGTCTCATTTCTAAAAGCGATGAGCAAACCCGCCTTGGGGATATGGCATCGTCACAGCTACATGGAAACCATTAAGTGTTCTATTGAAATGAACCATTAACACCACCATATTTCTACTTCATGAACGCGATAGGTTTCCTGGTGTCCATTATTTTTTTTTTTTTTTACGAGAGTTAACTGGGAGGTGCCCAGCACATTCTAAAGGCTTGACCAGCTGATGCTGGGTGACCTCAACTGACACTACGCTCAGTGCTTAAATCCCAGGAGGCTGTCGGCACCCTTGGCTTCCCAGCTGTCCCATGCCACTTCCCAGCAGAGTGACCCGGGGCAACTAGCCTCATGCCTGAGCGCTTCTGTCCCCAAATATGTAGGGCGGATGTTTGTGACCATTAAATACATATATAAATCACCGAGCACATTACGTATATAGTCACAGAGCAAGACTTCAGATTGTCTTTTTTTCCTTAATTTTACTATTAAAATCAATTACTATTAAGGGCCTCCCTGGTGGCGCAGCGGTTGAGCGCTGTGCTGTGGAGCTGTCGGCTGTGCGCGATGCAAGTTCGACACCCAGCCGGGGAGAATCCCACATGGTGGGCAGACCTCTCCTGCCTCCCCCGCTGCTCCCCTCAGCAGTGTATTTCTGATCTGCCTGTTCTGCTCCCCACTCTGTATCTGGTGAACCCTCTCACCGCCCCACGCCTCTGGCCTGTACCCCAGCTTGTATAAATAAATCTTTAAAAAAAATCAATTACTATTAAGTGTAACCACTTCTTTTTTCAGGTGAGGTGTTAGGACTACTGGGACACAATGGGGCTGGTAAAAGTACATCCATTAAGGTGATAACTGGAGACACCAAACCAACTGCTGGACAGGTAGGTGAATTCTGTGGAAAATAACATAATCTAGTGGTGCTCAGAATAAATGTCTAAGATGTTAAAACCTTGTAAATAGCAACATACCATTAAATCATTAGATGGCTGTTGTGATTACTGTAACAGCACAAGAATCATTGGATATGAACTGTTGGCCACAATGGCAAAACACCCCATTTGAGAGAGATGTGATTTCTAGCTCAGGTTGGGTTGCTTTCATATATTCACTCTGACCCCCTTCTCCAATGCCTAGTTTTTCTGGGGTTGAAAGGCCAAAGATGTCACAGAGCTATGCTAAAGTGGGGGTGGGGAGCAGAGGGCGGCTCCGGGCTTGAACTGAAGCGCCTTTCTGTAGGTGCTGCTGAAAGGCTGCAGTGGCGCGGAGCCCCTGGAGTTCCTGGGGTATTGCCCACAGGAGAATGCACTGTGGCCCAACCTGACGGTGAGGGAGCACCTGGAGGTGTTCGCCGCCGTGAAAGGGCTGAGAAAGGCGGATGCCGCTGTGGCCATCGCGAGGTAGGTGGGAGCCAAGGTGTTCTGTCCCCAGGGGCGGGAGCAGGTGGGGAGCAACGCCTTCTGGGTAAACGCAGACAGCAGGGCTGAGCACTGGCCAGACCTCGGTGGGTAGAGCTGCAACTAGAAACTGATTTCCCTGATTTCAAGGTGTCTAGTCTTTACTCATATCCAAAAGGTGGGGGGGGCAGAAATGACCCTTTTTCAAAAATACTGAAATTTATTTTTTAGTACATACCCTTTACTATAGGGGTTTTGGATGTTATGTATATTTGTTGTGTTTTTGCCTATTTTCTTCCTACTAAGTTCTGGATATCCTGAAATGTGCTTATATCCTTTGAAAAGGAAGACCTGTCATTTCAGAGGGTCACACCAGCCAGTTTTAAGAGCCTCTGGCATAGATTTCAGAAGGGCATTTCTGAGCTCTGCTCCCCTCCTGCGGGGCCTATCTCCCATCAGCTTTCCTTGTCAGAAGCTGGTAACTGCTGTTATTATGTTCAGGTTGGCGGAGGTGCTCAAGCTGCAGGAGCAGCTGAAGCTTCCCGTGAAGACCTTATCCGAGGGGATAAAGAGAAAGGTAGTGCGGGGCCCCGGGTTCCTCTGCGCACCCACAGATCCGGACTGTTCCAGAAGCTGTTCCTCTCGTTCCAGCTGTGCTTTGCGCTGAGCATCCTGGGAAACCCATCAGTGGTGCTTCTGGACGAGCCATCCACGGGGATGGACCCCGAGGGGCAGCAGCTAATGTGGTGAGGGCTCTACCCCGTCAGGGCAAGGGTGGATGTCTTGTAGGAAATCTGTGAATTGTTTCCCTCCTGTAAAAATTGTCCCTAAACAGTTCTTAATGGCGGGAGGGCAGGACCTCTCCCTGTCATCGTAAAACCAATACTGTGCAGAAATAAAATCATTCTCTGATATTATTTCCTTCTCATTGAGAGAAAAGCATTGTGCAAGCCGCATGTGCAGTGACTTACTCTGGGGTGCTGGGGTGCTGGGGTGCTGGGGTGCACCTTCGTCCCACAATCCCAGTGTCTGAGACCTCGCTTGAGAATGTAGTTCTCACTAGGCTGTGAAGGTGGGGAGGGAGGTGGAGTTTTGGATGTTATGTGTATTTGTTGTGTTTTTGCCTATTTTCTTCCTACTAAATTCTGGTAATTGTTGAATTCTTTATCATTGGGGTCGCCTTTGCATAACCTTTTCTTCAACCCTCTCTGCTCAGCACTCCCGTCTCGGCACAACCTCTATTCCGTACTGTGCTCTGCAAATGCGGCTCTCTTGCATCCACTTCCAGCTTAGCAATTTCCCCTGGTTTGCCTCTGGGTCCCACTTGCCCGCTTAAGAATCCGCCCTTGCTTAATCTGTCTTTGCTAACTATCCACATTCATGCTGGTTAAAAATCCTTTTCCCTGACTGTTTCTGACTGAGGACTTCCTGAATTGCAAATGTCCTCTTGACAATATAGGCGGGTCATCCGGGCCACCTTTAAGAACACGGAGAAGGGCGCCCTCCTGACCACACATTACATGGCAGAGGCGGAGGCCGTGTGTGACCGTGTGGCCATCATGGTGTCTGGAAGGCTGAGGTGGGTGCCCCCCACACACCGCCAACCCCTCAAGCTACCCCGGCACACAGCTGGAAGAGTTTGTGGGCAGAGAGCATGTGCTGCGTGCTCCTGCCAGTGAGGACCTTGAAACAAAGCCAGCTGCAAATTGAGAGTCTTAAACATTCTATTCTTTGTCTTCTTTTTTTAAAAATTATTTTTTAAAAATTTATGTATTTATGCATGTAAGAGCTGGGGTGTAGGCAGGTTAAGAGGATTCACCAGAGAGAGAGTGGGGAGCAGAACAGGTGGATCTGCTGAAATACACTGCTGAGGGGAGCAGCGGGGAGACAGGAGAGGTCTGCTGCGCCATGTGGGAAGCTCCCTGGCCGGGGATCGAACTCGTGCTGCAGTGGCTGCCAATAGCTTGATAGCGCTGAGACTTAACCCCTTGTGCCACCAGGGAGGCCCCTGTCTTTTTCTTCTTTCTATTATGACCTCATCCTCCTCCTACCTGCAGATGCATTGGTTCCATCCAACACCTAAAAAGCAAATTCGGCAAGGATTATCTTCTGGAGATGAAGGTGAAGACCCCGGAGCAAGGGGAGACCCTCCATGCTGAAATTCTAAGACTTTTTCCCCAGGCTGCTCGGCAGGAAAGGTAAAGATGGGTGTTGTTTTTGATCTGGTGCCTTTTTCCGGTCCTTTTCTTTGATTTATAGTTATTCTAGTCCACGTGTAGCCCAAAGGATACCTCAAAGAAAGAAATGATTTATTGGTTACTGCAGGAAGAAAACTTGAGAAGAGAGCACTGATACACGAGGTGGGTGTGTGTTGTGGTCCTACTGTATGCGGGCACTGTCCAGGTCTTTCGTTAGCTTATGTAATCCTCACTGAAACTTCCACATCATTCTGTGAAAAACAAGATGGCATCAAAAAGCCCTGTGAGAGGGTTTTACAAGGACAATAATAAACGGAATTGATGGTTCTCTTTAGTAGGGAGATCATAGACAGGCCAGACCACATGACAGGTTAACAGTGGCAGAACTACAATGGAAGCTGATTATGAAACAGGGAAGGCAGCTCTCTGTGAGGTACTGGGTTAGACCAACGAACAGCTCGTTGAGACACCAGGCCGGGGCCTCTGGGGCTCCTTTCAGGCTGCGTCAGAGACAGGACCGGAGGCCCTATGTCTGCAGAGTCCTTCGAGTTCTCTTCCTGCTCAGAGGGCGGCTGCTGGTGCTTCTTTTCTTCTCTCTCCCTCGGAGGCCAGGAACAGACTTCTCTCTTCTCTTTTCGGAGTCTGGAACTGTCATCTTCTCCTGGAGGCTGGTGTCGTCGTTGTGTCTTCTGCTGTTCTTCTCTTCAGGGGCCTCCTTCTCTCTCTGGGGCTGGCGTCCTCTCTTTTTTTCTCTCTTCTTTTTCCCCCTTCAGGTCCCTCCAGTCCTGGCTTATATCCTCTCCCTGAGTACTATCCACAAGTTTGATTGGACCATTTGTCAATCCTGGAGCTGATTGGACCTACCCATCAGCTCCTAGCACCTGATTGGTCCATTCAAAACGGCAGTTACTGGGCAGGAGCATCTGCCACAACTGACTTGGAGCAGCGGGGAAAAAGGCACCACTGCTCCTGCTGGCTCCCACTGCTAAGGCAGCTTGGTTCCGGTAACAATTATTTTGTTCAAAGCATATTCATATTTCCAATTTATATAAAATCTGTCAAGGGAGCAATCCCCATGAAAGCAATACAATAAAAAAAAAAAAGATTAACTTTAGGGTTATTTGTTGGACCCAGAATTTACTGCAGAAGACATGATTTAAGAGTTAGGGGAGAAAGCAGGTAGTAAAGAGAAATATCATAATGACTAGGTCAGAAAATACATTCCTACAGTGGAGTACAAATATAAAAGTAGCGTTAATTCAACATTAAGCCCAGGAAGGACTAGAAATATTTCATAAAGGTGTACAGATTGGACAAAATGGATGAGAATGATTATCCCATATATATATGAAGTGAGGTCTTATGAAATCTAAATCTTCCTGATTTTCTAATGATGAAAAGACAAACATACCAGAAACAAATGATTTATTTTTAGAAAATTGTTGTTACTGAACATTGTTTGGTGCCTAATTCCTGGAGCTTTCTAGTCTCCTAATCAGATACTCGATTATACTATCCCGTATTAGGAAAGCAGTTTGAGAGGAATGGGAGAAGGTGAAGAGGGATGAATTCTCCAAAGAACAGATCTAGATTTCTACCCTAGTTGGGAAACTTTAAAAAACCTCACTTGCTACAACATGGAGGCAGCTGGAGGGGGTGATGCTAGGTGAAAGACAAACACCAGATCATTTTATTTATATGTGGAATATAGAGAAACCAAACAAAGGAACAGATAAAACGAAGCCAAAATAAGTCCTAGAAATCTGACTGTAGAATTCAGGGAACCAGAAGGGAAAGGCTGGGATCTGGGGAACACAGAAAGGGGCCCAATGGACTGATGGATTATGGGTGCTTTGGTGGGGGGGGTGTGATAACATACTTCTGATGAGATGTCAACCTAAACCTCTAAATCACATACAATATTGTAAACCAACGTTATCTCAATAAAAAATAATGCCATAAAAGGCCCTAACGGTGTCACTAGATGGTTTACAGATGGAGTGAGGAGTAAGGTGCTCAAATGAGATCGGGTGAACAGTGACTTGGACAAATCTTGACATTTCATTTGCATTGCGCCACCTCACCTCCATCCCAACAGTCAATGATGCTAAACTGGGTGTCTCTCTCCCCTCCCCCAGTTCTTGTGAACTGCCTCTTTCTTGTGGATTATTTTAGACTTTTCGTCTACGCCAAACCAACTCTAATTTACAAGGGCATGGGAGATAGCTGTAGTCAGCTTACTCTGCCACAAGACAAAGAGCCCCTTCCCTTCTTGTGTGTCCACCCATCACTCCTTTGGGCTCACATCTGCATCAAGGGTGTGAACAGGGAGAATCCATCCAAGGAGACTGATTCTACCTGCTGACTCTTCTCCCCTCCTCCCCGCCCAGATACCCGTCTCTCATGGCCTATAAGTTGCCTGTGGAAGACGTTCGACCTTTGGCCCAAGCTTTCTTCAAGTTGGAGATGGGTAAGAGCGCTACACTTTGAGATAAGACCCTTGAAAGAAGCTACTCCCCAATCAGAAAATAGCCCCCTGGCATGACAAGAATGGATTGTGAACTTGGTGTTCAATGTAAAGTTAGATTCTCAAATTTTAGAAACCTGAAATCAAGGGGGTATGGGAGCAGGAGGGGGAGTAGGGGTTGTTGTCTTGGGGTTTTCTATGTATTTTTTAATATATATTTTTATTGTTATTTATATCATTTACATTTTGTATTCCCCTTGGGTAACCCATCACCAATTCACCCGTGATCCATCTCCGTGGTCCCTTGTGTTCTTTTCTACTCCATTTTGTGCCCTTATCCTCCCCCTACCATACCCAGCCCCCCAAGTGTCTCTCTCCTATTTGGTTTCCCTATAGTCCTGTTATAAGCGAAACCATTCGATATTTTTCTCTTTCTTTCTGGCTTGTTTCGCTGACTATGATCCCCTCTAATTCCATCCATGTCGCTGCAAATTGCATGTGTTTATCTTCTTTGAATGCTGAATAGTATTCCATTGTGTATATGTACCACATCTTCTTGATCCAATCATCTATTTTTGGACATCTGGGTTGCTTCCATACTTTTGCTATTGTGAACAGTGCCACAATGAACATACGGGTGCATGTATCCTTTTGGATTAGTGTTTTTGTGTTCTTTGGGTAGATTCCCAAAAGTGGGATTGCTGGGTCGTATGGAAGCTCCATGTTGAGCAGTTTGAGGAATCGCCATACAGCTTTCCATAGTGGTTGGACCAGTTCACATTCCCACCAGCAGTGTAGAAGAGTTCCTTCTTCTCCACATCCTTTCCAGCATTGGTTGTTGCCTATATTTTTAATGTGTGCCATCCTCTCAGGTGTGAGGTGGTATCTCATAGTGGTTTTGATTTGCATTTTTTCATGTATCTGTTGGCCATTTGCGTTTTCTATGTATTTTTAATAGAAATCTTGATACAAGTGGAATCAAAACTCAGTTACCAATGCATTTAAGGACAATACTTTTATCTTTTGGAACATCAATACATACATATTTAAAATAAAATTTTGGGTGGACTGGCATCCATCCACATGGGTGCATAAGATTGTATTGCCTGGGGTGGCACAGTAAGAAACTGACTCTTACCCGCGTCACCACGCGCTGCAGCCCTCGGAAGCTGACGCCCCGCGCCTGTCTCCCCCAAGCTGCTGGTCTCCCGGGGCCTCGCCCTGAGCCCTGCCTCTCTGGACTGCACTCCCAAAACACCCTCCCGACACGCTTCTCCATGGTCACTGCTCAGTGACATCGTTATTCACTTGTCTCCTGCCCTAAGGAAGAGATGCAAGTCTGCAGGTTCTAGAAGACTCTTCTTCCTGTCCATAGCCTCCACCATCCCAGGGAAGCCCCCGCTTTCCGTCTCTGAGCTGAGTGTCCAGCGTTCGGGCCGTGTCCTTCACGGCACTCCTGTGGCCAGTGAGGGCTTGGTGCCCCCAGTGGCCTGTCCCCAGTCTTCTGGGCTCCCCTCAGAGCTCGGACCAATCTATTTGGCCCAAAAGAAAGATTTCCAACCCAATTAGGGACGAGAGGCAGCGACTTCCCGAAAGTGTTCCTGGGGGCTGTCTGCTCCATGAAAACTGCAGGCATCTTTCTCTGTAATCTTCTCCTGAGACTCTTGGAAAATGTCTCTTCCTCCCACCCTCCCCTGTGCTCGCTGTGCTAAAGCACAGGTGGAGGGGAGCAAGCCTCCTCAGCACCGTTCCTTCCCCTGCTCAGGAATCTCAAAAGCTGCAGGGCATGCAAGCACTTTTCCCCCACCCTGAGTGGGCGCGTGGATTGATTTTTTATCTGAATGCTGCACTTAAACCATGAGAGATTATTATGTTAACCGTTTTATTTGTAGTTTAAAAAAATTTTTGAATTGTCTGTTGACTTGTAAGACCAGTTGGGTATAAGGATATATGAGCCCCTAATATATATCCCCCTCGTGCAGTGAAGCAGAGCTTCGACCTGGAGGAGTACAGCCTCTCGCAGTCCACGCTGGAGCAGGTGGGTCGGTTTCAGTGCTGGTACATCCTGCACGGACTATCCACAGACTAGCCATGTCTAGTGTGTGCCTCTGCTTTGCACACATGTGGCGCTGCAGGAGGTGAGGTGACATCGCTGTCTTTGTTTCTTACCCCCCCACCTCCACCAGGTGTTCCTGGAGCTCTCCAAGGAGCAGGAGCTGGATGATTTTCATGAAGAACTTAACCCTTCGGTGAAATGGAAGCTTCTCCCACAAGAAGAGCCCTGAAGTCCGAAATACTGTTTCTACTTAAGCCTGTGGGTTTTTTTAGACATTTATTTTTATAGCATCAATGTCTTATCTTTAGGAACTGTATTGTTAACACTGACATGGTTCTTCATATGGTGGAGATGAGAAGTGAGGGCAGGGCAAAAGCAGTGATTATGTGCAAGGAGGCAGTTGGCTGAGCCTACCTCCTAGTCACAGCCTCCTTATCTCTGCAGGTTACTTTCATTCCACTTTTCCTTATGATGCTGAGCAAGGCAGTTTCCTTTTATAAGATTGCTTAAATTTCTCGGTATGATAAATTTTATTTTTTTTTATCAAAACCTTAAACACCTTTTTCTAACCTAGACTGTAAAGTCCATATATTTACTCTTTTGCAAGTTTGATACTTTGTAGACCTGACATTTCAGTAATAGTTTAAGTGACCATGATACTTTTAATGTGTAACATTTTGATGGATTTTCTTACAGTGGTTATAACATCTGTTGTCAATATATTTGATAGCATATCCACTATAACATATCAATAATATATCCGTAGGCCAGAGAACTTCAACATTTGCCATTAGGAATCTATTGTATTTTTTAATTTCAGTAAACCAATGGAGTCCCAATTTCATTTATTTTAAAATCTAGTCTTTAGAGATGCCAATATTATAACTAAGGTTTTGTGAATAATTGTCACTTGGTCTCAGGAAGTTAATAAATGTAACAGGTCAAATGACCAAGTGGGTGGAAAACTATATAATAAATCTCATATATATTTTTTGGAAATTTTTTTTCTATTTTATGGATTTCCTGAGTCCTTTTCTTGACTCAGTGGCCTCTTATCTACAAGTTCATTGACATATAATTGAAAATATTTTCTAATATAAGCAGAAATGGAATAAGTGGACAAGCTTATTATTGACCTGTAGAGTATTACATTGTGGCAAATGGTAGGGTTTCACCTTTTTAATGGCTGAGTAGTGTTTCATTGTGTATATACCACATCTTGATTCATTCATCTGCTTTTGGCTAGTGTAAATGATGCTACAATAAACATGAGGGTGCATATATTTTTTGGAATTAGTGTTTTTTTATTTTCAGGTAAATATCCTGAAGTGAATAGCTAGAGGGGATGGAATTTCTATTTTTAAGTTTTGAGGAATCTCCATCAGCTTTCCATAATGACTGCACCAATTTATAAACCTCCCAACAATACAAGGGCTCCCTTCTTTCCACATCCTTTCCAACACTTGTTTCTTTGCTTTTGAATGACAGTCATTCTCACAGGTGTAGGGTAGTTGCTTGGATTTACATTTCCCTAATAATAAGAAATGGTGAAGGTCTCTTCATGTTGGCCATCTAGATGTCTTCTTTGGAGAAGTGTCTCTAGATCTCCACCCTTCTTTTGATCAGGTTGAACAAGATTTTTAAGTACAGAATTTGCATTCCACATTTTCATTGCATAAACTGACCTCTGAGTAAAATTAAGTCTCCAGGAATCTCAATATTATTTCAGAGCTTTCTTGTTAAGAGGAGATAAGAATTCTCAGTAGAAACCTTTTATGGCTTATGTAACCTAAACCAGACATGTTACATACATTCATTCTCACCTCTACTTTTCGTGGATACCTGGCAAAATGAGATTCTGATGCTCATTTACAGACAAGAAAAAACACTTATTCTGATGTTCTGTAAATGGCAGAGCCAACTGGATTCCAAGTCTGAAGTTAATGACCTTCTTGTTGGCACATTACATTTTCTAAGTATTCATTAAACATGGTGTTGGGAACACAATATGATCTGGATTCGCCTTTTGCTCCTTGAAGTTCTTACAATTAAATTGCAAAAGAAAATCTACATACCTGGGGAAATTAAGGAATATTAATAAACAATGCACATCTAAGAGCTAATTTGCTGCTTTATTCAATGTACTACCAAAATGTAAAGAAAGAAGACACCACACCATGACTAAGGAAGTAAAAGGTGGTGGTAAGCAGAAACATGCCCTAGCACAACTTCCTAAAAAATACCAAATGTGGTTGCTGTGCATAAAATGTGGACGATATGATAAAATGTGATTACTGTGCATAAAATGTAGATAAACAAGATTTTCTGCATCGTGAAGATGATTCTCTGAACTTTGGACCTCCTTTCTTCCCTTTCAGAATAGAATCCCTGACACTCTCAACCCTCTGATAATTCTTTGTAGCCCAAGAAATTCTGCTCTGGAGAAGCACAGAGCTTGTGAGGTTTGATCATTCAGCTTCTGAAAGATGAATGAAATTCAATTTCTGTCTTCAGTGAGTGCTGCCAAAAGATACTGATGAAGAGCCCAGCTTCAATTCAATCTTGGATCTTCTGTTCACTCTCTGTGCAGACTTCCTTTCCTTGTCTGTAAAATGGAGATGTTGGTACTTGTGGCAAAAGGGTTACCATGACAGCCAAAGACAACAAAGGCAGTACAGTTCCAAAATGCTGCCAGTGACTCCACAGAAGCTTCTCATTCGTATGCCCTAACTTCTCACTGACACATCACAATGGATCTGTGTTCGCTTCATTTCCCAAGGGCCGATTGAGGGTCTGCATGGTACAGACTTATTTTACTGGAAGCCTTCACATTGCAACCCAAAGAAATAATACAAACCAGCTCAGGTTATTGAACAGGTTGGTAGGAGAAAGATCCTAGGCCAAGCAGTTTTAGCACCCAAGTGACCTTTTACTCAGTGTATGCATTAAACAGAACTTGATGTCACAGACAACCAGCTCTGTGGAAAAATGAAACACAACTGTGTGAAATCTGAGCTTAGTTTTGTACCTTCTCTTCCACAGCTCTTCACATCGCTTCATATGGGACCAAAGTCCGGTGTTAGCTTCACCTGGTATATCTGCAAAGGAAATCTGGCACCATACAGATCATGGTGAACTATGAAATGTTTGATGACTGACTTGCAGATACTGATATTTCATAAGAAAACCTGGAATTCAAAGCACAAATTAGCTCTGCAGAATTTACTCCCAACATGTAACAGTCAATTATATTTATAAGTCATAGAAGACAGGAGACATATTGCTATGTTCCTTATAGTCAACCTTACTGTATCCATTCCTCTTTTTATCTTCATCCACTTATATTCTAGAATATTCTTTTAACACCTTTGACTTGCCTTTTCTTTGTATAGATACTATACAAAATTGTGTTCAAGGGAAATGTTCAATTAAAGTAAATTGGTGTGGTAGAAACAATACTCTTGGCTAATGGACCAATATCTTTATTTTACCTGTTTATTTTTTCTTTTATCATTTTCTAAATTGAACTAAACATTAGTTTATAACATATGGGTTTCAGGTATATATCCCTATAAATCAGCATCTACATTTAGTACATTATGCTGGCCACCAAAAGCCTAATTTCTGTTCATCACCATGTAATTGACTCCTTTTACCCAATTTACCCACCCACTCCAAACCCCCTTTTCTTTCTAGTAACCACTGTTTTGTCCTTAAATCTGTTTCCACTGTCTATTTTTCAACCAGATGTGCAACATTAGGAAAACATGGCTTCTCTCTCCCAGGTGCCTTCATATTCCAGTTTTTGTGCTTTCAATTTCTTTTTGCTCACATGTTTGTTTCCTCACCTTCTCTCTTTCCAAATCTTTTCTAAAACTTTTCTCAAAACTATGGGGGAGGATTTTTCCCACAATTAAAAAAAATGTACAGTCTTCCAAGATCCCAGAGAGGTCAAAGAATATATCACATGGAACAAGAGATGCTGAAAGGAACAGGGGAGTTAGGCAATGTCTTTAAGATGGCAGGAGCCAAATGTCCCAAGAGACATCATCTATTTCACACTAGAACATCGCAGCTGTGCAAAGGGTGAGGGGAGAAACTGAGCCATTACCAGCACATCATGCAGAGGAAATAGCAACATGGGGGGTGGGGAGTTAATATTTTTTTAATAAATTCCAGATTTCCTCCTTTTTTTCTGGTAATTTAAAATTCATGTCTTCCCACCCCCCAACAAGTGCTGGAGAGGATATGGAGAAAAAGGAACCCCAAAACACTGTTGGTGGGAATGTAAATGGGTGCAACCATTATAAAATGCAATCTGGATTTGCCTTAAAAAACTAAAAATGAAACTACCATATGACCCAGCAATCTAATTCTTGGTCATATATCCATAGATGATGAAACCCTTTAAAAAAACTCCCTATGTCCCACAATGTTCACAGCAGAGTTGTTTACAATAGCTAGGACAAGGTCAAAGGCCAAGTGTCCATTGATGGATATTAAATCAAGATAGCTATGCACACCCTGAGGAGTATAATATAGCCATAATAAAGGATGAAATTAGGGAATTCAGCAAAATGGAGGGAATTTGAGAGAATTACCTTCAGTAAAGGAAGTTGGAATGATAAAAATAAATGCTGGTCCTTTATAAAGCAGACCATTTGATGACATCACTTTCAAAAACCAGTGGGCATCAATGAACATCCTGAAGTCCTGCTGGTAAGAGGGAGAGGAGAGTAAAAGGGACAAGCAGATACAGTGGAGGGGGGGCGGGAAATATCTTAAGGATACTAGTTACCAAAAAAACAGAAAAAGATAAAAGAGCTTGTCTGAAGAGAGAAAAAAATTAAGAAATATAAAATTTATGTCTTCTCTTCATATCCAAGAAACACATGAGACCTAAACTAGTAGTTTGTAGAGCTGAGATTTTAACCTTTGGAAGCGTAAGTGATTTAGGTCTTGGTCTGGCCCTGAGTAGGAGCTAGTATCCAGGTTCTAATGATGCTGAGGCTTCTGCCTTTGCTCAGAGAACTGAAAAGGCCAGAGCCTAGAAAGTGCTCAGAATTCATATGATCTTGGTTATTTGAAATCTGACTTTCTGGACTGGCTGGGGTGGTCCTGACACCAAGGAGAGGAGACTGTGGTATTTAGATCTCCAGCCTCTACCATATAGAGAAAGCTCAGGAGGGAAAGTGAGTAAGCGCTGGAATGCAGTCTTTCAGATGAACAGGATTTCAAGCACCTCCAGACCTGTCCTTCCCCTTGACTCTACTCATTTTCAACCATTTGCTTCATTTCTGATTGAATGTCTGGTTGGCACCTCAAACTCTTTACCCTGCTTGGTTCTTTCGAAATTGCCAAGTTTATTTATTTACTGGTAGATGACCGCTCTCCTCCCTGCCCCCCACCTACAAGCAATCTTCATAAGTGTAGGTGTCTTGTCTCTTTTGTTAACCATTGTTGTCCCATGGGCTGGAATGGAGCTTCCTCCACAGCAGGCAAACACTCAGCAATTACTGAATCAATTCACTAAACACAATCCCTGTTTCTCTCTATTCTCACAGTAATTATTGTGAAATGCTATCATCTGTCACTAAGTTTTTTTCTCCACCAGACTACCACATATTGAGGGGAAGGGCCGTGTCTTATTAGTTTGTATTTTCCCAACTCCCAAGATACAGCAGATGTTCAATCAGCGTCAAATGAGAATTTTAAGTCCTGTCAAATAACTAAAAAAGGAGGGGAAAGATTGAGACAAATTGTTCTTCAAAATAAGGCAGGAGGATGAAAATAATTTAAACACTGTTTGGCCAAAGAATTATGAACATTGGAGCATAGTGACCGATACTTATAGTTAACAATCTGTGAGCTCCTGAGACCCAGTAATGAAGCAATGAAGCATTTCTTCGTTTTTTATATGCTTATGAACTCCTTAAGTGACAAACACAGATACAGTCACAGAAACGTCAAAATCACTTTAACACTCTCAGGAAAGGGAGGGAAGAGAATTCATGTTATTTAAGCATCTTCTGTATGTCAGGCACTCCAGTACAATTAAAGGGATGATTATTACTACTTTACTGGTGAGAAAACTGACTTGCAGGGTTTGAGCAGTTCACCTGTGATCACACAACTGGCGGGGCTGACACGGAAGTGAAGTTTGCGGGTTTTCAAAACCCCGTGCTGATTCCAGTATATCCACAATGAAAATGGAGTATGATGAATGCAAGGCAAACATAATTACATTAAACCTAAGTGGCTGCAGAGTACAGTAAGTGGTTCCTGGGTTTTCCTGGTAGTGAGTGAGAAGTTTAAGGCAGTGAAAACTCTCAAGGGTAGCTTCCGTTGAGTTTGGATTCTAAAGGACGAGAAGACACGTGATACATCAAGAGTGGAGAATGAAAAGCAGGTGGAGTCGTAGGAAGTCAGGAGACACGAATCCAGTTCCCATTCCAATTTGGAGAAGGCCAAGATTAAGAAACTCTAAGATAAGTGTTTTGACTTCCTGGGGATTTGCAGGGTTGGGAAGAGGAGACTAAAAAAGTTCCCAGAGGCACCCATTGTCAGTCCTGTTCCCTGAACCCAAATCCATCTGACCATTTTAAGTAGAACCACCAAGTTTGTGGTTTGTGCCATTCATGTGAGATCTTCCTGGATTTGTTGCAAAATACAAACCACAGCTGCTGGTGTTTAGCTGCAGCTGTCTAAGCAATGACGCTTGTTGTAAACTCTGTGGGTTCCTATGTGAATGACCATTCCCCTCCCTTCTCTGAAGAAGGCTGCTGAATAGCGGGAACGCTAAAGGCAAGGACTTCTGCTGCTTCCATGTGAGACTGTGATTTCCATGTGAGCACAGGTTTCTGAAACTCTACACTGCCTATCTGTGATTCAAGAATGGGCAGTTATGAAGTTATGTCCTGTGGTTCAGAAAGTTGAAAAACGTAGCTCCTTTAAGAAATTCCAGCTGGGCAGAAAGGTGTCAGCAAAGAACATAGAAACAGACATGAGTGCCAGGGTGAGGGTTTGGTGCCAAGAGGCCTTGGCAGGTGAGGGAGGGACGGTGCTGCTGCCATTTTGTGTGGAATAACTTGCCAGAGCTCTAGACTGACAAATGTTTGAGAAGTTAGAATAAAAGGAAGCAAGAAGTCCTGTTCAGTGTTGCAACTTTAAGACCAGTAGAACAAATATCCCAACTCTAGGTAAAACTACAGCATTAGCTCAAAAACATCCCTTACGCTATTTCTGATTTCCCAGGACTTCAAACATAATACTACTTTTGTTTTTATTTTTGTTAAACTATGCTGCTTCATTGTATGCTCCAGAAGTTTCTGAGCAAGGAACTTATAAGGGTAAAGTGTGATATTGTCTTCACCTTTTAGTTGCAACAACAGTATGGTAACTAGGGAGTTAATGATAATGTCTCAGGTCGCTGGAGCAGGTGGTAATCTGGCGTCTCTGCCCTTCCCCACCATCCACTTGGGCACTTAGGAATTTGGCACTATCAAGTCAAATTAGCTCATTTCCTCCCTCAAGACATCTGTCTACACTTATGATTTAAGATAGAACTTGAGAAGCAGGATAATGGCGGTATTAAAATTCCAACTTCCTCTCCATCGCAGCTTAAAGGTAAACTCATAGATTGACTCGTCCTCAAATTAAGCAAGTTTATTGCATTGCCTCCGTTGTGCATTTCACCTCATATCAAGAATGGTGTATTCTGCTCATTCTAAAAGGAACTTGTGTTTTACAAGACTGAGAAACACAACTTCAGGCGTTTGTTTCTTCTCAGTTCACTTGAGATTGGAGTCTGCACCAGGAGCAGAAAGTAGAAGGTGGGTTACTCCAGATTTTAGCTGCCCAGAGAATGAATGTGCCTCTGAGTTTAATGTGCAAGGAATTTAAAAGAAAATGACCGATTAAATAGAATATCCTCATTTCTGATACACACCATCCCATATATTAATTAAAGGAGTTGAGCTAACTCACAATAAAAAGAAAACAGATTATGAGAACATGACTAAAAGAACAGAAAAACAAAAAACAATACCAAGAGAACACACAGTGAGGAGAGGAAAATAATAAACTCCTAGGCACATGTGAATTGAGAAAATGATACTCTGTTTCTGCAAGTGGTTTTGAAAGAGAACTGAAGAATAATTATTCATCATTTAAAATAGCTGCAGCTATATCTCAAAGGATTCCAACTAATCTGCACAGCCAGATTTCACAACAAATGACTTTTTGAAAATAGTGCAGCTGCAAAAGACCTCTGGGAGAGAGAATCTATCCGTCTGGAACATTCCACCAAACAATGGGGAATGAAATATAGTCCTATAGATAGGTAAGGAAATAATGCCATAACCGTGACATTCTATTGAGAAAAACCATTTTTTCTGTATAAAGCATAAATGCTGTTACATGAGAACCAGAAACTACATAAAATTGCATTTGTCTTGTTACACATACTGCAGAGCAATTTTGAGACTACCAGTGAGGGGGTCAAGTCATTCTGCTTCTAGAAAACAAGTACAAAATTGGACAAAAACATAAAAACAGTCATTTCGAGGCATTAAAAAATGACCAAAGGAGACAACTATTTGAAAAAGCTCTTCTGTGTCTGGTGAAACAGGGTGAGTACGTGACATTCCAGCCAGAAACACTCCCTTCTGCCTACAGCATCAGCAGTGACTGGAGATGGTGAGGTCAGATTAGAGTTGACAGCAAACACCCAGCACTCTCTCTTGGAGCAGGACACAAACTAGGAGAGCTAGAACTTTAATGGAGAGGGCTTAGCAGTCAGCCAGCCATAGAAAGATCAAGAAAATAAACTCACCCTACGTGCAACGACTCTCTACCAAGCCAAGAACGCACAGGAGAGACCCCCTACGGCCTGGCGAAACCTTGGCAGCAAAGGGAGACTCCAGAGCTTGCTAGGACATTGCCTGCATTCCTCAACCACCTGAGGCATCAGTTCAGGCCACAGAAGGAGGAAAACTTTACCAGCTCAAAGTGTCTGGAGCCTAATCTCTGCCCAAATCATTGAATGACCCTCCAAAGTGCAGAGAAACGAGGGAGACCCCCAAGAAGCCAGCATCAGTGTTCACTTTGGCTTTCCCCAAGCCTGTGATGCACAATTCCTTCTAGTGTAACACACGTGGTCTTCCGGTACTTTGAGGCACTTGGAAATAAGAGACAGGGCATATTACAAATCAGTGACCTGAGAAATAGGAAACTATGGGGTGGGGCATGGCCACACACAGTATATTCAATAGAAACACACAGAACAAGGCCAGACATGGTTCTGACCCAAAGGAGAGGGCCTTGGAACAGTGTATGATGTGGAAAGCGGCCCTCGGGGAACTATTCCTATGCTTCGACCTGAAGAGCTCCTGGCTGCGGTCAGACACAGCAAGAGACAGTGGACAAACATTGCTCTGACCTTGAACCTCCCAATGCCCTCTAACCAAAACAGTGCCATTCAGTGAAAAAGGCCTAGATCAAGGTATGAATCACAGTGACATATTGGTCCTTCCTTCCTGTAGTGCCAGCCTACTGTGCCAGCCTGGCGCCAATGCAGGTTCCCATGATTCCTGCAGCACGAGTCCCAGAGCCCTCAGTGGTTTTAGTAGGCTTTTAGCCACATCTTTTGTAACAAGGCAGCCATCTCCAAGGCAGGCAGGCTGGCAGCCCTCCTAGCCCCCTGGCAAATCTCCCCTTTCTCTGGGCTCTCTGGCGCCATCTAGGGGCCTCGCTGCTGCCACTCCTGCCGCGTGCTCTCCCTGCACACGCCCATGCCACGCCAACCCTTCTGCAGGTGCCTGCTATCAAGCACGCGTAGCCCTGCGGAGGCCCCTCACCCGGGGGGAGGCGGAAAGCCCTGATAACCCTTCTGCCTACCCTACACTTCCTCTGTCATCTTCTGCAGAGATAAGCCAACTAATCCGTATGAAGAGCCGTGAGAAGCAAGCAGAAACAGAGCTTGGTGCCACCACCAGAGACTCAAGAAGGGTGCCATTCACCAGCCAAACCCTCAAAGAATTGTTTCGTAGATAATGTATTTATGTACCAGTCTTGGCTGAAATAATGGAAGTGAAATCTGGCGACTATACACGGCTCCTCTGTAAAAATATTGAGGGATATTTTACAGAAATACTGGAAAGGCTTAAGACCTGGTTTAGAATGCAATCAGGGACCAGAAGGGAGGCAGCAGGAACACACAGCTCATGTCACAGCTCAGGGAAATGGGCCCCAAGGGCAGTTTCAGTGCCAGTCATGTCAGCCTCTCCACACTAACAGCCGTGGTCCCGCTGCTGACCTCGCTCTCTGTCACGGCTGCTGGAATCCCAGCACTGCCCCACGAAGACCGTGTCTTCCATCCTTGTCACAACTCACCTTCTCTGTGCTGAAGACTCACTCTGGAGCCTTCTATTGATGAGGTGAGAGGGATGATTACTCAACGGGCTTTCTCACTGGGCAGCCAAATTCTGCCATCCCCAGGTCTTCCTCTGTACAAATTGTTTTACTTAGTGTTTGAAAAATTTGTACTAAATTTTTTTTTAATTTCTTTTTTTTAGGATTTTCTTTCTTTTTTTTTTTTTTATTTATACATACAAGCTTGGGTGCAGGTCGAGAGGCTTGGGGCAGCGAGAGGGTTCACCAGAGACAGAGCAGGGAGCAGAACAGGCAGAAATACACTGCTGAGGGGAGCAGCGGGCGAGGCAGGAGAGGTCTGCCGCGCCATGTGGGATTCTCCCCGGCCGGGTGTCGAACTTGCGTCGCCGCTGCCGACAGCTCCACAGCGGGGCGCTTAACCGCTGCGCCACTGGGGAGGCCCAAAAATTTGTACTAAATTTACCAAAACTAGCATAATTGGAAAAATGGCTTATGTTTTGAACAAGTGATGCTTCAGGGACTAGAAAGGAATGGAAAGGGGATGGAAGGAACATGAAGCCCACAAAGAAAATGCTTCACAGGAGGAAAGATCTGGGAGATCCACAGTTGTGAAAATAGGAGGGGATAAAGATCACGTGAAGACCCCAAAAAATCAGATTGATCACGGACTTTTCTTGTTCTCATCTTTGTTGTGAGTAGATTTGTGGCTTTGTTTCTGCTCAGCCCTTAAGGATCTCTGTTCTCTTCTTGACACTCATCAGTTATTATCTAGTTTAAATATTTTGAAGATTCAGATTTTACGTAAGATTTCCTTTTCTTTGGGAATAAACTATCTTGCACCAAAAGTTATTCCCTAGACATAGTTTAATCTTAGAATCTTTCTAAAGTACCATTATATGTATTTTTAAGAGAGGACAATGAGATCACATTGGTGTTGATTCCTTGGGTTCATGGATAGTTCCCAACTTGATGACTAAAGGATCTGAGCGAAGAGTTGGTTTTATCTACTTTGCTGTAGTTGTAACCACATTGCTGCTTGCTTGGGAAGATTTCAAAGGACTTCCCGTATGTTGACAAGATGGATGTCCACTATGTTCTAGTCCTGGCCACTTTTTAATGGCACTGTGATAATGACTCTTCAGAATCAACAAAAAAAAAAAACTTACTGAATTCCAACTTTCTCCTTCAGCCATGTTCGGGGACTTCTGTCTTTTATTTTCTCAAGTCCAAACTCTCAGTGTTTGTATCTTTTTCAAGCACTTTCCTGAGCAAGGGATATTCTACAATTTGGATAATTTATCAAGTGAAGCAATTCAATATAAAGAAGGAAATCTGAAATTTCACAAACTTTGGCTTAAAGACTAGAAACCAATGGGAAAAAATCTTCATAATATCTTTCTTTAAACCTATTCTAACTGGGGGAACTTGGTAGATGTTAAGGACAGTATGATTTCTCTTGTCATACATACTTTTGTGCCTTTTGTAAGTCAAAAAACCAAAAATAGACTCAGATCTCAATGTGTTTTTGATAAATACTAGAAGAAAAACAAAGAACTACTGAGCTTTTACATAAATTACCTTTTGAAAAAGCAAATAAAGTACATTTTATCTGTTTCCTTTCTCTTGAGACTCTGGCACAGAATAAATAGTTTTTGCCTCCCTGTCCTGTAATCACCCAAAGGGTTCTCTCCCAACCCCCTTCATGCTCAGTTTTGCTGAAATGAGAGGATTAGGGAACCTCACACTTGCATGCCCCCTATTGGTCAGGGAAGTCTTAGGATAGAGCCACATGCCTATTCCTTCTCAGATAAAACAGAAGGTTTTGTGTCTTATGTGAGTGGGAGGGGAGAACAGAAGGCTGATGTTGGCTTCGTTGTTATCAGCGATCTTAGTCTTAAATGCAGGATCTCTGTTTCACGATGAATACAACCTTTGCTCCCATTCTAAGCCATCAAAGGTGATGAAAAAGAGGAGACAATAAACATATAATGAGTGTGAAAAACAGAAAGGGGAGATACCGAGTGGACCAGAAGAATTCCTGAAAAATAAAAAGTTATCAAGAGCATAATGAACCAAACCCTAAAATGTGGGTCAGAGAAGAAGGTAAGATACAATAGGAGGGAAATAGTTCCTTACTTAACCAAGGTGGATACCAAGAGTAACAGGGGCTCAAGGTTAAATCACACGATTTTAGAGAGTGGATCACCCTGTGTAATATCCTCTGTTTGGCCCAACAACATGACTGGAAAATATTAGAGAAAAGAGGGTGATGGGTGACAAGACTGAGGTGGAGAGATAGAAACTAAATCTGCATTTCAACACTGACCCTGAATCTGTCTTTCTGCAGACTTTTCACCTCATTTGGTACTTCCTTAAATGAAGCCACATCTGTTCCCCACATTAGTGGGTTTTTATGTTTCACTACTGGTTAATTCTTCCCCATTGCATCATTAAGCTTCCTCACTCATTCTTCTCTCCTAGCCTGATTTTCTGTCCTTTTATCTAAGTCAGGTTTGGCTTACCCAGGGTTGCCTACTTGCTCAGGGGTGATTTCTCTGAAGAAGAAACTCAAGAAGCATCGCTCTGACTGGGCTTGTTGACCAGGCGTGTGATCAGTCTCTGCCTGGTAGAACCTCTGGGATCCCCATTGGCTCATATCTCCTGCAAACCCAGCTGACAGGTTCACCCTGCCTTTTAATCCCAAAGTGCAAATTTCCAGAAAATTCCTCATTGCCAGAATTCTTCATGCCTAGTGGACACAACTAATACAAGGGCGCAGATTTGAGCACATTCCACTGGATACGCAGACAGGTGTGTGAGCTGGCAGACCGCAGTGATGTGGTATTTCTGAGGCAGTAAACAGGATTGATAGTTGTTTGTTTTTAAAAAGTTCCATCAGACAGAGTATTTTGACAAATAAGTCATTTTGCGTAGTAAATGTCTCAATTATGGCATTTAAAAGATAGAATTAAAGCTGCCTGAAGCTCATAATAAACATGATCTACTCTACTATGTAATTGGACAAAGAATAATTTTAATTGCAGGTTTTCCTGAGGACATCAGCATGACTCCTGATTCAGTGGAATTGAGTTCTGAAATTAGAGCTACTAGAGGTAAATTCTATTTTTTTTAAACTCATGTTCTGTGTCCACACAAATATGATGTGTCAGCTTCATCAAGAATTTGAACCCTTTATTTATTTTGAAATAATTTGGCTTCTAGAATATTAAGTGTCCACATTAGCAAGATCAAATATTAGGCTAGTTCTTTTGGTTTTAGTGATTTTACCCCAGGTCATTTTAGTGTATGGCTTATAAAGGAACTTTATTTTTAGTAAAATATGTTACATTTTAAAATATCTGTATTAGCTAAGTATCTGAAAACCACCAAAAGGTCTTGGGTCCCTCCCTAAAAAATATTATCATTGTGTCTTTTCAGTTATGAATATGTTAAGACTATTTTCTTTACAACAGCAAAGGGAATTTTATCATCATAATATTTGAAACTTTTGTCAGATAAGTATAAATAATAACTGATAACTGTTACTTTTTAGTTTCCCAGCATCTTCTTCTCCTTTATTTTTTTTAAGATTTATTTTTGTTATTTATGGAAATAAGCTGGGGTACAGGCCAGAGGCGTGGGGGTGCGAGAGGCTTCACCACAGACAGAGCGGGGAGCAGCACAGGCAGATCGACGGAAATACACTGCTGAGGGGAGCAGCGGGCGAGGCAGGAGAGGTCTGCCATGCCATGCGGGCATCTCCCCGGCTGGGCATCGAACTCGCATCACCGCTGCCACCACTGCCAACAGCCCCACAGCGCAGTGCTTAACTGCTGCACCACCAGGGAGGCCCCTCCTTTATTTTTTAACCATGCCCTCTTCCTCAAAGGAATTTCATCTCCCCGTGGCAGCGGTGGCACTCCATTGTACCCCAGCAAGATGGGCCAGTTAGATACTTCACCCCTCTCTCCATAACAGTTA
Source organism: Scalopus aquaticus (assembly GCA_004024925.1). Taxonomy (NCBI): domain Eukaryota; kingdom Metazoa; phylum Chordata; class Mammalia; order Eulipotyphla; family Talpidae; genus Scalopus; species Scalopus aquaticus. The sequence continues at coordinate 52,143 of PVIJ01005985.1, read as the reverse complement.
GTCTTGAGCAATGAGTCCATGATCCAAGAAAGGATACTTGGTCGTCACTCTGGTGTCTCCAGTAGAAACTAAGGATTCTATCCGCCTTCTGATGGTTCAGCTAAGGAGATGAACACTTGAAGCTACCCATAGGCATGGGTCTGGGTTCAGGGGGAAATACAGTATGAAACAGATATATATAAGAAATCAAGACTACTCACTGCATCTTCAGTTATACATGAGATGCTGCATTATAGTTGGTGAGAACATTTTAAGAGTTGTATTGCACTATATATGTTTAGTCATTTAGCACATGACTAGAGGGATCCAGGGACCCCAGTCTGTCGAGGGGTGCACGTTTTAAAAGGGATTTGACTACCTGTGTGCACTAAAACAAAGGAAGCATACTGTTAGTGTGAAAGCCTTTTTAATAGAATTGTTGTACATAGAGAGAATAAAGGATTTCAAATGTCAGATACCAAATAAAACTCCAAAAATTATGCATCCCCTCATGGGCAAGTGCCAGCCAAACAGACTAAGCCCAAAGTGAGGCCACTGAGGTCCAAAACCTTGCCACAAATCTAAGTAACCTTCTGGTAGGAAGTTATAAGAAAGGGATTAAGCAGTTCCCAGAGTGCTGGGATAGAAAGAGAGATTCAAAGTTCAAAATACATCACATCAAGATAACAGCTGCCATTGTCTCTGCCAAGGACCAGGAGCAGCATCCCCACAGGTCTTTCACCCACACGTCTCTTCTAAGACCTCTTCCAAGTGTCTCTACATGTGTCTCCTCCATGTGTCTTCTCCATGTGTTGATTACCCCCCTCCTTTATTCTACCTCCTTTATATATTTAGCTCACTCCTTCCCATCTGCTCCCCACTTAGGATGTCCAGTTCATGGCATACCGCAACTTGTAATCCAAGGTGGCTACCTATAAGAGGTGACAGGGGAAATGACACCCAATTAATGCTTCTCCCCCTCCACCTCCCCTTACAGGAGATGCATTCCATAATAGTATGAAGGGAAGTGAGAATTGGCAGTCAAGGGGCGGACTGTAACATAATGCCTCATCTAATAAATCCATTTTTTATAAAATAATCTAAAGGAATCTAGGAAAATAATCTAAAATAATCTAAAGGGACATTATTAATAAAAGCAAAGAGTACTGAGTGAAGATTAACATTTGATTCACAAAGTTGCATATATATACAAAGTCTATATTATATGGTATACAGGTAGAGGATAAATAGACCCACAGGTATATATTTATACATATATATGCACAAGCACATACATATGCAGATATGTGTGCATATATGTATGAACCTTCACTAATTCATGTAGTGAGAACAAAATGAGAGAAAAAAAGAAACAGAAAAGTTTGAAGATGAATCTCATATTTTATCAATTGGCTTATTCCCTCTTTCCAACAACATGCCCCTCCAAAGAAAATTAAATGGTACCACTAACAAAGTCTAATGAATCAAATGTCCCCCCAACTGAGTTCTTAAAATAGATAATGTATAATTAATTAAGACTCTGCATGTACCATTTTTAACCATTGTCTGAATGATTAGGATAATGCAGACATTTTAGGCATTAGAGGGATCATGATATACCTTGTAGGCAAGCCCAGGATCTCTGAAATAAAGGCCCTTCTAATATGACTTCCTGCTAGACCAAAGCAGAGTGTGAGAAACTCAGATATATAACCTGAAGCAGAAAAAGCCAATTATGTCAACAAAGAATATACCCCAACCAGGGAAACAATAGAGAGGAGAAAAAATGACAGAGACACAGAGAAAATACCTACCACCCACTCAATGACCAATCAGTGTTCTCTATAAAATCCGAATCCAGTTATATTTGAGATTTGGAGTAACTGAGTATGTGCTTAGGTGGAGGAACAAGGAGGACATAGATTCAGTGGCTGTCTTATTGGATTTAGATATCAATTGTGTTGAAATGTCGTCTCTCCATCTTACAAGACGTAAATGAACCACAGCCTCTGACAAGTGGCTCGGTTGATAGGCAACCAGGGGTGACCTCTTCCTGGCACTGAACCCTACATTTCTGGATTGCTGTGGAAGCATGAAGCTAGCATCTGCTTAGATTCATGTTGCTTGAATCAGAACATATTTTGTTCATCTCCTGTTGTTGTGGGAATTTAGTGTTGTGGTCGCCCTGTAGAGATTAAGTATTTGTGATGTTTCTTATTAAGCTGTTGACTTCCTGCAGCTGTTGAAAATTCTCTAATTAACATTGGTTAGAAACATGCGCCAAGTCTGACCCTCCTTTTGCTTCTCAGTGCCGCATAGAAGTGATCAGCAAATTTGCAACTCCAGCCAGTTTGGCAATTTGAAAGTGTGCAAATCCAAATTTATATCACCACCATGAGTCAGAGCAATTGAACAAAATGATCATCCCATTTTGTTTCAAAATTAACTTTGAGAAACTTTTGTTTAAGAATCAGAAAGTATGGCCTATTTGATCTTTTGGAAATGTGAGAAAATTAAAAGGTGCTGAATTGTAATACAACTCGCCATTATTGGAGCTGGAAAACACCATCGCGCACCTCAAACCAGGTCTGAGGAGCAATCTCATGGGTAGGTGGGGACTGTCCTTCAGAGCCCCCACCGGAGACCCAGCTGCAATGCAAAGCAGTGCCAAGCTGCCAAGCAGCAACCCTGCCAGGTACGCACCAGCGAGAGCTCCTTGGTCAGCACACAGACAAGAGGCCTTCTCCAGGACCCATTACAGCGCAAGCCTCCCTTCGTGTCCATGAAACCAAGTGCTATGACGTTGTTAAATTAACATTTGCCAAGTGGACCCGAGGATATCTCTGGTGATTCAGGACTCACAGGCCACAAAGGAAACTGAAACCAAGGTTGATTTTTCCTGGTACCTGGAGGTGTGCATCCTACCTCAGGGGGCCAACCTGCAAGGTCAAGACCGAGCACAGAGAGCGTGATAGCATCTGGGACATAGCCCCTTTTATTGGGGTTCCTGGGTGGAGTGTTTTGGGGTTGCCCAGATAGGTTAATTCAAGCCAAAAAATGGGAAGCGGCATTTGGTAAGTTCGATGGTGTGGGATGTGCGGGGAGTTATTACCCAAGAGGAAGGCCCACAGGGCAGGGGAGATTGCTGCCCTCAAGGGCTATGGGGAAGTCATTTCAGGAACATTCCTCGGCTGGCGGCTCTGCGGGCTGTTAACTAGGCTGTGCACCTGCATGAAGGATGGGGGGTAGTTTGAAGCTTAGCTGCCCACAGGCCGCTGTGCCAAAAGCCAACAAAGCCATGGAGTGGCTTAGCTGGGGGGAGGGGGAGACTAAGGAAGGCGTGATCTGGGCGGGAGCAGGGATTCATCGCCTTCCCTGAGGCACTCTGAGAATGGGTAGCATCGCAGACTGGGTACCATTTGAAGCAGGTCTGCCAGCTTCTGTACCCAGGTCAGTGGTTACTGGCTGCCTGGGGCATGGGGCGATGCTCGGGAGAAAAGAGTAGCTGGGAACAGGTAGCCAACAAAAGCCACAGGGCCGGGGCTACGTGCAGGAGCTCAGGGAAGTGTCAAGGGGGCGCCGACAGCATCTACTGCAAAGCCCACAAATGCAGAGCCAGAGCCAGTTTGATCCCGGCCCCTGCTGTCTGACAAGCACACATGTGGCTTTATGTGACAGGAGAAGGTGGGATCGTGCCCTTGATCTTGACGTTGAAGAAACCACTGTTCCTACCTCTGAGTTCATTTTCAGTTCAGACCAGCTCAGGTAATGATTTTGTGTCTTGGGCAAAAGGACACTCACTAGCTTAGCTTTGAGAGCCACTGTCCTCTCTTGGACCGCTCTGTTTTCACTACAAGCAGATTCTGCCAGTTCTGAGACCACCTTTCCTGTTTATCATTGTGTGAAACAATTTTGAGCCGTGGGCCCTCGTGTAAACATAGAAAGACACATATGCTTCAAATACAAGTTATCAGATCGCCTGGAAGTGTTCTTTCCAGTAAGACAACAAATAACCATCCCTCCTGTGAGATAACAGACAATACAACTGTTGGTCTGTGCCCCCAGTTTCTGGCACAGAGCTAATGAAACCCATGAATTTCCTCAGTGATTTGCTTTAATATTTGGTTGTTAACCCCAGTTGCTAACAGGGATTCCAAATCCCTTGGAATTTCTTGAGTGACAGGAGCATCTTTTGTTTTATAAAGGTAACTCTAGTGGGCAACCATAACAAGGAAGTTTGGAGACATCAGATCACCAGATTTAAAAATGAGAAGGGGCTAATATTAAATACTATTCTGTTTATAAGTGAATGCAACTGAAAATTCCTTTGCAGGAAGGAATTTGTTGGTCTTTGCCCATTCCCCTGCCAAGATTCTGCTGGAAAGAAAATCTTGAAGTGAATCAATTTCTCGGCACGGCTGTCTCTCCATAGCTGAGCACCACTTTCTCAACAGGACAGCAGTTTCCTGTGGCTTCTGTGAAAAGAGGCTGCTTCTTCCCTAGTCCTTTCTCTTCAGGGTTTGAAGTCTCTGTGTTTGAGGTAACACAAAAGCGGATTGATGCACTGTTTGATCTTTAGATCTCAGGAAGTGATCCCTTGTACTTTAAATATAACCCTTTTCACTTGGGCCTTGGGTGGGCTTTATCCATGTGAAGGGAGCAAGTTTGGATTCCAGTAAAAGCTAAAAATACATGAGAAATTGGCTCTGACAAATCCATGAGTTGTTACAACACCCACTTAGCATTCAATTCAAAATTTAAATTCAGCTTCAAATATTTTTTCCTGAAATAGTAAAGTTTGTGCAATTCAACTTTAAGAAAAATCACCAGTTTTAGAAATCACTTCTAATCCTGAAGCCTCTGAATGCCATGACAGTCTAAGCACCCCAAGAGTTTACCATTGATGAGGCAGGCTGACAGCCATATCCCCTTGACGTTCCCTACCCCCCAAAATGAAAACTGAATAGCCTTGTTTCTAGAATCTAAACATACCTCATAAACGCCATGTTGCCTATCCAAATATGAGGCCAGGCACTTCAAAAATCTAAATCCAGTTCAAATTAATGAATGTCCCCAAACTTATATGGTTATGCCTGGTTCATTACTATTATCATTCCCAAGCCTCAGTGGTGTAACTATGCAAAACACAAGGAGGAATCTCTGGTGCTGTCCTTTATTAGTCCCAACCAGTGTTCACAGAATCTTCTTGTGGATTTCAGAACCTAAACTAGCACTGGTAATTTTTTTTAAGATCTATTTTTTTTATGCATACAAGAACGGGAGTGTAAGCCAAAGGTGTGGACGGTGGAGGACTCACCAGAGACAGAGTGGGGAGCAGAATAGGAGGATTGACTGAAATAGACTGCTGAGAGGAGCAGCGGGTGAGGCGGGAGAGGTCTGCTGTGCCCTGTGGGAAGCTCCCTGGCCAGGGATCCAACTCATGCTGAACTGGCTGCCAATAGCTTGATAGCACTGAGACTTAACCCCCTCCGCCACCAGGAAGGCCCAGCGCTGGTAATTTTGAATGTATCCATGTAGCCCCAATATTTGAGCACCAGATATAACTCTTATTTCCATTCATACCTTCCCTCAACATCCAAAGTCCATTATATTATTTATCCAGTGCTGTATAACAAATTATCCTAAAATGTAGTATATTATGTAAAATTGGAATAAGACATACTTATTATTTCATAGTTTCTGTGAGTATAGTATCAAGGAGCAGGTAAGCTAGACGCTCAGCTCCATGATCAGTCAGGAAGTTCCACTCAAGACTTTTGCTCAGAATCTGCCATCTTATCTGAAGGCCTGACTGGGGAAGGATCGGTGTCCACGTTCACTCAGTGGAACTGGCAGGGCTCAGTTCCATGTGGGCTGTTGGACTAAGGAGCTCATTTTCTACCTGTTTATTGAGCAGAAGTGGTCCTCAGTTCTTTGCCATGTGGATCTCTTCTCCAGCTTGGAAACTTTATTGCTTGGAGCATGCAAACCAACATGATGATGAATAGTCTGCTGGGAAAACAGAAGCCAGTCTTTTGTAATCCAATCAAGAAAACGTCATCTCATCACCTTTTCCGTGTACTGACAGTTAGGAACAAATTACTACACCCAGTCCACACTTGAAGGAGGAACATGAACCCCAGGAGATGGGAATCATTGGGGGCCATCACACACACACACCACATACACACAGAAAAAATAGATACTTGTGGACACTGCAAGACAAGTAGAATAAATAAATAGGCTATATTTCTAATTACCAAATTGTGCCTAATCACAATATGTAAAAGTCCCAAGTAAAAGGGGGATATAAAATCCCTCTTTAGATAAGAATAGATAAATGTGAGATTCCTCATCAAGAAATTTCCACAATCGTGGTTTCTAGTGGGTAAAATGAAAAAATTAAGTAATGCAGTTCCCTTGGGGTTAAAATCCATTAATACATGATCCTGAGTCCACAACTCAGTCCAATTTCACATAATATTTCCCTTACCGACTTTTGTTATCATGGAAGATGAAAAGGCTAAAAAAAAAAAGACCTCAATATTGGAGACTTTGTAATACACTGTGATAACATGCAAATACTTAATTGAAATAAAGCAGACCTTGGAAAGTGCAAGGCAAGAAGAATTGCTAAGAGGATGTGAAGGAGGGAGAGAGTAAATTCAATGACAGAGACTCCTTACACAACTTTGAAAAGAGGTGAGAGTAAGGGTGCATGAACCATGGAGACTATGGCTCACAAGAACAAAGGCTTAGAGATGAATATTTTTGGCTCATGTTCATAGAATTATAAGTAGACTTATTTTATGGATAGGAAACAGAATGAGGGATGGTGGGAATATATGAATAAACTAAACAGCCTTAAAGTTCTTATCACCTCTGTAATTCTAGAATTGTGGAATCATCACAAAAGGCAGAGAATTATATTTATGCATTCAGATGCTTTTAAGCTGCCTCCATACCAAGAAGGTAGTGTTTACCTTGACTGAAGTTTAAGACTAAACCTCTTGACTCAGGTATAAGACTTCAGAAATTTGGATTCAGTTATTCACCCAATGAAGAACAAATGCTTCTGCATTGTCAGTGTGGAAGATGTCATTGATTCACCAATATCTGTAAATGCTTGGGAAACATCAGCAAACAAAACAAATTAAAGTCCCTGCTGTCTTGAAACTTTAAATGGAAGGAGACAGTCAGTGAACAATAGGATAATAAGTGAGGGAAGTTCAGACGCTGATGCCTATGAAGGGAAAAGATGAAGCAGAATAAGAGAGATTGACGGAAAGACAAAAAAGACATCAAATCACTCTTTTAAGTAGTTAGAGCAGAGCTCACTAAGTGAAATCTGGGCCAAGACTTGAAAAATGTAAAGAACTTAACCCCATGGAAGAATCTTCCAGAAAGAAGAAACAAGAGCCAAGGAAGGGCATTGTCATGGGACCATGCCTGGCACATACAAAGAACAAAATGGAACTTAAAACAAAAAAGACAGCAAATCACATACAAAGAACAAAATGGAACTTAAAACAAAAAAGACAGCAAATCAAAATGGAACTTAAGAACAAAGTGGAGGGAGCAAAGGAGAGAGGAGCAGAGTTGAGGTCAGGGAGATTCCAGGAGAAGAGCAATTTTATTACAAGCATTTTGACGGTGCTCAGATTGGCCTGGGGAGTACCTAAGGACTTGTACTAAGGTGACTCCCCAGCATACATTGTGAAAGGGGCACTCCCCCTGAGGTCTGCACCATAAACTCTAATTCTCGAGGATGAAAAATTGAACTACTATGATATAGGAGCAAAAACTGTTTGAAGTGGCTAGACAGTCCACCAGGGACTCAGAAGACCACCTGATACCATTGAAAAGAAAAGATGAAATCCCGACCGTCTTCCCCAGCAAATTCTGTCTTTACAATAAACCGATGGTAAGATTTGGACATGAACTGACCTTGTCATCCTGCTGTAACCTTTCCACCTTGGGACAATCAGGATTCCTTAAGAACTCCCTTCCAGGGGCCTCCCTGGTGGCGCAGCGGTTGAGCGCTGCGCTGTGGAGCTGTTGGAAACGGCAATGCGAGTTCGACACCCAGCCGGGGAGAATCCCACATGGCGCGGCAGACCTCTCCTGCCTCGCCCGCTGCTCCCCTCAGAAGTGTATTTCTGATCTGCCTGTTCTGCTCCCCACTCTGTCTCTGGTGAACCCTCTTGCCGCCCCACGCCTCTGGCCTGTACCCCAGCTTGTATGTATAAATAAAAAATAAATCTTTAAAAAAAAAAAAAAAAAAGAACTCCCTTCCTACATGTCAGACTCTTGGCAATGTATAAAACCTATAAGGTATTCCTACAGCCCAGAGAATTCCTCCAAGCTCTGATTTCTACTATCAACTTAGAATTCTTTTTTATTTTTTATCTGATGAGTATATTTTGCTTCTTCTCATCCTAGTCCTTTGAAATCAGTGATGAAGTTACATTCCACGTTATGTTCCTGGAATCGACGTCAAGAACAACTTTCTGTATTCTTTCTTCCATTTGCCAAACGAAATTTTTAAAGGGTGCCATCTTTTGGTCTGATGTTTAAAACACCTGCGGACCTCCAATTCCAGAATTCTTCTAGAAGCTCGCTCTTCAGTGGCACTGCACTCGTAGAGAAGTATTTGCTTTCTACTCCCAGCCACCTGGGTGGCATCGAATGTCTCAGTCTTCTGAGAATCTGACCCAAGATTCTTGGCAGGCCCTGACTGGACATGCATTCCCACAGGATGAGTATTGCAAAAGAGTGATGCCTGCAGATTTTCAGGCAGCTTTTAAGTTTCAACATTGTCTCTTATAAATATATTTCGTCTCTACACTGGGGACAGGTTGCAGCCCCAAGAGCTCCTCTCTGCCAAACGAAGCAGAAGTCCAAAGCCATGTGCTTTCAGCCTTTTGTACATATTCCAAATGACGTCAGTCTTGGAATCTAAAGCTTACTCCACCACACAAGATTATAATTTTCCTTATTTATTGAGTCACTAAATAATTTAGCATGTCCAATTTTAGCCTTGTCTTACTTTTCTAAGTGCAATACATACTTGAAATCCTTATCAACATGTGCAAGATCCAATCAGGACCAAATAGCTTTATGTCAGAGTAACCCTCCTGATGATAAGAATTATATAATTTGGAAGGAAATGTTCAAAGGCAGTGGAAAACAACCAAAACACACAAATGTTGGACAAGAAGACCCATGGAAGAAGGGACATACACTAAGCAAACTCCTCATTTATCCAACTTTTCCCCTTAGGGAAATTTCTAGTACTTTCCAATTCTGGGAATAGAGTCTAAGCAGAAAACAGCAGTTAGAATGAATTTAGAAGACGAACTCAACTTCAGGGCTTCAGTTGTGCCTGGAAATTCATCTTGCTAGGCAGGAAACTACAAAGTGTGAACCCCACATGTTGCACACTAATACCCCTGAAATTGTTGGTATATCCCTTAACGTCATGTATGAAACTCCAAGAAACCAAAGGAAATCAGCAGAGGAAGGCAGGGCTGCCAACAGAGATTTCAGCAGTTACTCTGTACTTGCCAAGTCTGTGAAGTTAAAGAAGTTCATAAACACCTTGGACTTTGTATTGAAACCAGAAAGGCAAAATTTGCATGGACAAGCCCTTCAATGTTCATGATCAAGGCAAACTGCTGAATCTCTGTCTGCTGCCCATAGAAAATTTAACCCTCTTTGAAGGAAGACATTTTTCCAGAATACCTATAATTTATCATCCTATCAGTGTTAGAAAGAGATTCCATTACTAGAAACTAAGAAATAGCTGACAAGAGAGCTACACTCAAGATTCAAATATTGAAGTTTCCATACTGAATTGTTAAAAAAAAAGTCAAAATAAATTTGTTAAAAAATAAATAAGACATAGATTATATAGAGAATTGGAATTTAATTTAAAACACAAATGATGATTTCATAAATAAAAATATATAACATAATATTTGAAATTAATGACTCATTGCATGAGCTTTATAGTAAGTGAGAAATAGCAGAAATCACAATTAATGTGAACTTAAAATCAAGGTGTCAGCAGGCCCACACTCCTTCTGAAGTTTCTAGGGAAGAATCCTGCCTTGTGTCTTTGTTTCTCTTGGCTCCCAACAACCCTGACATTCTGCAGCTATGTCACCCCAATCTCCGCGTCTGTCACCTTATGGTCTCCTTCTATCTATGGGTCTGTGCCTTTGCATCCTCTCCTCTTCCTATAATGATGCCAGTCATTAGATTAGGGCCCTTCTCATCCAATATGACCCTCATCTTAACTTAATATCTGCAAGGACAGTTATTAGGTACCAGGGGATAGGACCTAAATATATCTTCCCAGAGGTAGAGGATTTGGGGGCCCATGATTTGACCCCTTGTGCTCTCTATCACAGAGCTGGCAGATGGAAGTTACTGCTTCAGAAATAACTTCTGCCTGGTGCCAAATCACAGACTCTAATAGAGTCCACATTATCTCTTCTCCCTCAACAACTCTGAATTCACATATCCTCTCCTCACTTCTACATAAACCTCAAAATCCTTCTCCACCCAAGAAGAAGCATTGCACTTTAGCAGATGATTTTTAATGCTCCAATTTATACCAGGGGCCAGCAAACTTGCCATATGAAGGTCCAAGTAGCAGGTAATAAAGGCTGTGCAGATCCTAGGGTCCCTGTTCTAACCATTCAACTCTGCCGTTGTGGCACAAAAGCAGTCACGGGCAATATGTACACAAATGAATGTGCTGTGCAGCAATAAAACTTTATTTAGAAAAGCAAGTGGCGGGCCATATTTTGGCCCACAGGCAGGAGATTGTCAACTGTTGACATAAATAATAACTCCACACAGCAATGTCAGGCATGGTACAGGCAAGCATCAAAGAGATTCTTGAGGGTTATTTTAGTAATCGTTGCTCTGCTAGTATTTATTGAATGCTATTGCAGAGTATGTGCAAACTTCTCATTCATTCACTTATCACTAAAACCCCCTGAGATGGGTTCTTCCATTTCTGAGATGAAGATATTGAGGCTGAGAACAGTGAAATACTAAGAATTGAGATAGGAAGTCATGGACCTTTTGAGCTCTTGCTACACCATCTTGCTTCCCTCGGGAGCAATTCCCAGAGCCTTCTTGCATCAACTTCTTGAAATGCAATGTCACCTGCTATTTGAGAACATTCTCAGACCTTGGATTCAAATCCCTGGCCCAGCTCCTCTCTGTTAGATAAAATGATGCCTGCTTTAAGGGCTTTGTATGACTAACTAACGTCTACCTTTTCATAAGTGCCTAACACACAGTTGGTTCACAATAGATAATGCTTTGTTATTAACAGAAGAGCAAAAAATAAAATGAGACAGGATAAAGTCACCTGGGTGCTGGATGTTCCTGGGGATTCTATAGCTGTCAAGAGTCAGGTCATAAATATTTTAAGCTTTACAGATCACAAATGGCCTTGGTTGCATATTCTCTTCTTTTCTATAACCCTTTCAAGATATTAAAAAGCACTCTTAGCTCATAAGAGATACAAAAGGGAGCCAGATTTGGCCCTGATGGCAAGAGATCACCTTCCTTATGATGTTAACCAGAAAGAAGTTCATCGGTGCCATAACCAAAGTGGTTAGGAGCAGTTGGCACATGCGTAACCACTACTTCACGTCCTCTACACCCACTCTTGTCTTGCTCACAAGTATATGACATTGAACCACATGAAATAGCCATTTCTGTCATCAAAACCAGTTGAATAGTAATAATTTCATGTGGCTGAATCTAACAGCAAAGACACACCATTGGAGACCCGAATCCCTCACTCTCTTATTCCTTTTTCTGTTTGCAACAGTAAGATGAAAATACATAGCTTTGATCGAAATAAAAGGCTTGGCAAACCTAGTAGTGTCTTGCATCACGGAAACAAAATACATGAATAGCTGGGTTGGAGTGGAGGGTGCTTTTTAATTTATTTTTTCTTTTCAGCCGATATTCTTCACAGATATATATGTTTCCTCCCCCTTGTCTTCCAGGTTCTTCCCAGCTTCCTTCCTTTTCAGCTTTTTACCTTGTCAGCATCCTCTTCTTTCTAGCTTGTTCATGTTCATTTTTCCTACCTGTAGTGATTACACAGACGTCCATGTTGCGTGGTGCTAAGAATAATGGATCACTCTGTGTAAACCCTATGGGGCAGGAGAGAGCAGGTGGCATTCTGGAAACAATGTGAACTTGGAGCCTGGGAGGCCTTTCTCTGGCCAAAAGTCACAGCGAGAACATCTAGAGCCACACACAGCTGTGGAAAGGGCTGGTTTGTAAAAACAGACAAAGCCTTATTATATCATGGGGAACCCTTGGGTTTTGTTATTTCCAAGTTACAAGTGCTCCCTCTTTTGTCAACCTTTAGCTCAAGAAACTGGGGAAGGGCAACCAATGCCCTCTCTTTGCATCTGGTCACCAGGGTGAACCAGCCTGTCCAGCTGAGAAGTTAGCATTTGGGGCACTTCTCCTACCTGGACATTTCAGGTATGAATGTGACATTCAACCTCAGCTGCCAAATTCCTGCAACTGTTGATACATTTTTTAGACATTAGGGATAAGTAGCCAAAAAGCATTTCTTCTCCTCCATTAATTATCTACTCCCTTAATTATCTCCTACCTTAATTATCGCATGCCGCCCAACAGCCCATGTGCCATTATTATAGAAGCAGGGCTCTTGGCCCATATAGAACCTTAAAGGAAGCAGCAGGAAAGCTGATTAATTGTAGAGCTCATTCTAGTATTGCTGGTAGATTGGGAGAGCCTCTGTCCAGGATGCCCAGAATATAAGATGTTCCCAGGAGATAGCACTTTATGTTTTAGACATACTGGGATGAATCAGCATTATTTTGTCCTGGGGGTAGTATTTTCTATTCTTTTTTCCCCAAATTATATTTATGAGGTAAAGTAGGTTTATGTCTTTGTATATGCTCAAGAGGTTGAAAGTTCAAACCTCTACAAATGTGGACTCTGTGCCCTGCCCACCTCCGCTCCCCAACCAGCCCCCACCAAGTTCCATTGGACCCCCCCCCCCCAAGTCCAGCCGCGCCCCCTCCCCCTCTTGTGGCCTCAGCTCTTTTCACTGTGAAGTTTCCCTCCAGCTGCCATAGTTCCCCCACAGGCTGTTTCATGTGTTCTTGCGATTAGCCTCAACCTCTCATCCCCTTCTCCATCCTCTGCCAACTCCAGCTCATCTCTGACTTTCTCTAAAGGAGTCACCCCGGCCCCTCAGGAGGGGTTCAGAAACAGCATCTTACACCCCAACACACACACCCTCGCTCCTGCTGCCGTTGGTCGCCGCGGGAGAGGCCGAGCTACCCGGGTCCTCTGTAGGAGCCGGCTGCCCGCTCCTCTGGAACCCCAGCACCTGATACAGCCAATGTGCGAGCGAATGTCCTCATTTGAAAGAAATGGGTTTCTATTGAGATTTGTCATCAATAGACTTGTTCAGGAAAAGCAGGACATGGGGACAGAACGAATGTCCCAGGCGTCGTCCCGTCCTTTCATCCTTCGCTGGCTTCGTGGCCGGATGGTTCTGCGTTTTGCAAATAAGGGAACTCAGGCTCCAAGAAGGAAAGCAGAGGGCCCACGGGCGCGTGGTGTGGACATGAACGGAGGTTGTCTGGCTCTGAGGTCCGGGTCTCGCTGCGGCGCCTTTTGAGAAAGCAAAGGGAGGGCGGTGTTGAGGGAGGGAAAAGAAAAATGGGTCAGAAAAGAAAAAGATCTTTGCCTGTGTCTGAGAGGTATTTGGCCCTGGTTTAGTTGCGATGAAAATACCAGAAGGGACGATGGTGATGCTTCACGGATGAATTGGTGGTGGGTAACCTACGGGGAATACACAATAAAGTCAAAGATATAAATAATAATAATAGGGGCCTCCCTGATGGCGCAACGGGTTAAGCACAGCACTATGGAGCTATCCAGAGCCACTGCAGCGCGAGTTCCATCCCTGGCCAGGGAGCTTCCCACAGGGCACGGCAGACCTCTCCTGCCTCGCTGGCTGCTCCCCTCGGCAGTGGATTTTGGTTGTTCGGCCTGTTCTGCTCCCCACTCTGTCTCTGGTAAATCCTCTCACCACTCCACACCTCTGGTCTACACCCCAGCTTGTCTGCATAAATAAATAAATCTTTTTTTTAAAAAATAATTACATATATATATTTTAAATATACCAGTAGAAGGTGAGATGGAAGATCCGCCCAGCTGATGGCCGCCGGGGGCTCTCGGGACAGGCAGATCCCGTCTGCAGGTGCCCCCCCGGCTCACCGCGTGGCCCCAGTGGGTGAGCGCCTGGAGCCCTGGATCAGTGCCCTCTCCTGAGACCCGGACGAGCTTCTGAACCTGGTACCAACGCTGGACCTGGCCTCGTCTGCCCACGCTCTCCCCAGGCGTCCCCACCCCTGGATTCCTCTAAGGCCCACGAAACACTACCCAGAGGCGGGGCTGGCCTCACGTTCTCCGCCCCAGCGGGCTGTGAGATTTTGCTGTCGGGCAAAGGCAGCCCCAGCCCGCTGGCTGGACCCGTGTGCTTTCCCCGTGCGCTTTGGGTGGGCTGGCATGTGGCTCCCTGGTCACGGTCCCCGGCGACACTCCTGTAAGGCACGGCCAGACGCGGGCTGAGGCGATTCCTTCTCTGTCAGAGTTTGAATGGGAAATACGTTTGTGGTTTCTGACCGCCAGTGTTTGCTTACAAGACGCCAAGCATCGTCCTTCTTGAAGCGCATCCTCCAGAAGAGGATTTTGTAAGTGACAGAGGAAGGCGCGGGCTTGAGAAATGAGTAAAGAGGCCCTGACGTCACACAGACAGCCCGTCTACTCCCCGGGGGGGTTGGGTCAAGGGCCCCCAGCTGTCCAGCCTCCTTCTCCTCGGGTGCAGTGTTTGGTTGACCAAAGTGCGCCCCTCACAGACAACTCGCAATGACGGAGCAAGTCAGTGACTAGAAACCCCGTTACTCGCATGCTGGTTCCTGGAAAGTATCGCTGAGTGTTCGGGAGGCTTCTCCGTCCTGTCAGCTTTACAAATGTGAAGGCCAATTCTGGAACACTCAGAGCTTTTCGCCAGAAGCATCATTATTACGCCCATCGTGGTTGACACCGCTGCTTACCAATAGTTTTTCACTGCCAGGTGATCTAATTTGCTTTGATTTAATTGAATACACTCGTTTGCACTAAATGGTGGAAAGGGAGCCCAGAGAGGGAGAAAAGTCTCTCAAGCTGTGTGTCAGGCAGGAGCTTAGCCCCAAGTGGCGGTGAATATAAAATCACAGGATATAAAATATAAAGTCAGAGAGCACAGAATATACAATCATAAAGCACAGAGAAGCTTAGGAAGTCAGAAGATCATCGACTACCTCCGATTCGGGTGCGAAAGACGCTCGGATACTCAGATCGTCTGACGCTGGGGCCGGGTTCAAGCTCCCACGTGGCCCGAGCCCCAGAGTTGGTTGTGTATTTTCCATCGCACCGCAAGCCTCCTGCCCGCTGCTGGTGGGTGAGGAAGATCAGCCTCATCTCAGCGACACTGTGAGTGTGTGTTTATCTTTTTGTCTATGTGCATCCTGTTTCTTAAACAGACAGCCACGTGTTCAGAGCGCAGCTGTTTCTTGAGGAACCTCCCTGGTTGGGGCGGGCAGGTGGTTGCCCATTTTCACCCAGGGCTTCGGTGTTTCTCCTCCGCTCCCGTCCACGCTCAGAACAGAGCTGTCGCTCCGCTGCGTTGAGAGCCAGGCTTGGGTCATTACCTTGACTCAAGGTAATGAATACTTATTCCTCAGCAGAAGGTTGCTGAGGCTGTAATTCCCTGCTTCCTACCCAAACTCAAAGCTGTCATCAGAATAAATTACACGCGGCTGTTTATTGTCCTTAAACTACTTGCCGTGAGCAAAAATGAGCAGGAGTGGAAAAAAGTTTCAATGTTGGGCCTCCCTGGTGGCTCAGGGGTTAAAGTCTCAGCACTATGAAGCTATCGCCAGCCACAGCAGCACGAGTTCTATCCCGCCAGGGAGCTTCCCACATGGCGCAGCAGACCTCGCCTGTCTCCCCGCTGCTCCCCTCAGCAGTGTATTTCAGTCCGTCTGCCTGTTCTACTGCCCACTCTGTCTCCGGTGAATCTTCTTACCTACCCCCATCCCCCACACACCTCTGGTCTACACCCCAGCTCTTGTATGCATAAATAAATAAGAAAAAAAAATCTTCAATGCCAAAGGAGCGAGTTCTCAGAATGACAGGGGCTTCCGTGGCTTCATGTGAAGAAAAAAAAAAATCCCCAGCTTCTCATTCTGGTGAACACCACCCAGGGCCTAAACCCTTGTGCTCCCAGAACAGTGAGGCAGCGCTAGGGGTTGGAGGGCTCCCCCTGGTCCTCCAGCCCTGCTGGCAGCTGGACTCCACGTAGGGACACAGCGGGCTTTGTTTCTACCAAAGGAACAAGTGGCCTCTTCTCAGCGGAGGCTGCATCCCCAGCGCTTAGGTCACAGATGGGCCGTCTTCCTGCCGCGGGACTGCATCAACATTCCCCTCCAGACCCTCCCGGGGCCGGGACAATTCACACTTGTTTCCTACCAAACACAGCAACTCAGAGCAGCAAATAAACCCGGAACTTATTCAAAGGATCTGTCTGTGGGCGACCTTTTGGCACGAATGCCAGGGTTAAGAGAGTCTCCCATTTTAATTGCTCTCCAGAGGCAAATTTTTGGTCAGGAGTGATGAAGGGAGAGTGTCATAAATATTAATCCTAATTAAATCTTTGGACACTTACTATTAATCAAATCTAAGTGTGCAGAGATGCTTCAAAAACATGAGTCACCCTCAAAAAATTTCCACGAAGCCTGACCTTTCATTAAGGGTGTAAAAGCCCAGCTGAGTAGTCATTGCTGGGCGGAAATAAAAATTCTTGGGGCCACTCATTTTAATCTCTGGTCCCCTTTGTGGGGAGGATGGGATTTTTAGCATAGTTCTGCATCTGGGGTGTCTCATTTTTAAGCCACTCTGCTGTATAGGAAAGAAGAGACAGTCCCTAAAGCATTGTCCTCCCTAAAAGAGTACCCTGAAACTGGGCCATGGGCTGAGCCTGTCCTCACATTATCCATCATCAGTCACAGATCTGAATGTTCCAAGATCCCTGTGAGCCAAATTCCCTGAGCCAAAGGTCGTTGCAGTCAAAGCCTCTGTCTGCCTTAGAGATGTCTTCATCCTTCCCCACGCCCCCTCACTGGGACTTCATCTGGAGCCTCAGAATTCTATATCGAAGTTATCAGGATTGTTTCAGAGTCCCTTGGGGTTTGTTAGAATGAGGTCTGTCCCCTGACGGTTGCCATCTAACTCATGCTTTTGGCCACACATAGTGGCAGCCAGAATCAAGTCATCAGTTTCTTGATTTGGAAACAGTACAATTGCCAAGACTGTATCGAGCCTCTTCACAACACCGAGATGCAAGGCAAGAGTCCATGTGAGGAGACTCAGGTGCAATTTGGACCCCTTCCTCACACCATAGACAAAAATGACCTTAAGGGGCCTCCCTGGTGGCGCAGTGGTTAAGCGCTGCACTGTGGAGCTGTCGGCAGCGGCGACATGAGTTCGACGCCCGGCTGGGGAGAATCCCACATGGTGCGGCAGACCTCTCCTGCCTCACCCGCTGCTCCCCTCAGCAGTGTATTTCTGATCTGCCTGTTCTGCTCCCCGCTCTGTCTCTGGTGAACCCTCTCGCCACCCCATACCTCTGGTCTGTACCCCAGCTTGTATGTATAAATAAATAAATCTTTTAAAAAAATGACCTCAAAATGTAAACATGAAAGCTATAAAACTCTTAGTGACCTTGGATCAGGCAATGTTTTTTTAATTAATTAACTTATTTATATTACACCAAAAGTGCAGGCAAATAAGAAAAAAATACCACTGGACTTCAAAATTAAAATGTGTGTCAAAGGAGATGATCAAGAAAATAAAAAGGAAATTCACAGAACAGGAGAAAATGTTTGCAAATCAAACATGACTAGGGCCCAGTATTCAAAAGACATTTTTTAAAAATCTTGCAACTCAAACAGGAAAAGATAAGTGATTTTAAAATAGTAAAAAATGTTTTAAGTGAGGTAACAGTTTGCAGCACTAGTAATGATTCAGAGGCCCAGGGTCATACCCCTCAAATGCATGTCCCCACCCCAAGCCCACCATCAAAGCACCCTCAGGCCACCACCAGAGTCCATGGGCCCCCTGCCCAATGTACTTCCTCCTCCCCTCCCCATCTTGTAGCCTCAACTCCACAGTCAGATTTGTAGGGTTTATTATTGGTTTGATTTTGTCTGATCCTTTGTTTCTCTATATTCCAAATATTATCCAGTTTTTGTCTTTCTTCTTCAGACTTACTTCACTCTGCATTAGCACGTAGTATTACCTCCAGATTTAAATAGACATTTCTCTAGATGAGATATATAAATAGTCAATGTTCATATCAAAAGATGCTTGATATTATTGGGCATTAGAGAAATGCAAATAAAAAATACGATGAGATTCTACTTAATACCCACTAGGATGTTTCTAATTAAAAAGAAAACCAGAATATAACAAGTGCTATGATGATGTGGAGATGTTATATCATACAGCCCTGCTCAGAATGTAAAATTATCCCACACTGTGGAAAATAGTTCAGCAGTTCCTCAAAATGTTAAATGTAGAGTTACCATATAACCCAGGAGTTTCACTCCCAGGAACAGAATTGAGAAAGTATGTTCAAACAAAACTTGCGTACAAATGTTCCTAATAGTATTATTTATAATAGCCAAAAAAGCAAGCAACCCAAATGGGCTATCAGATGACGAATGAGTAAGCAAAACATGGTGTGGAATATTATTTAGCCATGAAAAGGAATGAAGTACTGATACAGGCTGTTACATGGATGACTCTTGAAAATATTGTGCTAAGTAAAAGAATCCAAACATAAAGGCTTCATGTCACATGATTCCATTTACATGAAATGCTTAGAAAAAGCAGAAAGTAAATTAGTGCCTGCCAGGCACTGGGGTTGGGGAGGATGGAGAGGGGAGAATTGGGAGTGACTGATAATAGTTACATAGTCTCCTTTTGAGGTAATGGAAATGTTCTGAAATTAAATAGCGGTGATGGTTGCACAACATTGTGAATTTACTAAAAAGCACTGAATTGTGTATTTTTAAAATGGTGAATTTATGCTAAGCAAATTATATCTTAATTTTTTAATTGTGAAAAAGTAAAACCACACATACACATAGAACAATACATAATAAATAAATAAATCTCCAAGTCAGGGATCACCAACTGAAACAGCCCATAATTAGAAGTGAACAGAATAGACCAGAAAGTCCAGGAGAAATGACCAGGGAAATGGGATGTTTTTTATAGGCTGCAGCACCATTTCAGGTCAGTGAGTAAAATATAGATTATTTAGTAAATGGTTTGGGGAGTAAAGGGGAAAAAAAAGTAAAACAAATTCATAGGTTACAAATTCTACCAAAATAAATTGCATGAAAGATTTCAATGTAAATGAGAAAAGACTTTGAGGATTTGGAGGGTTTTCAGGAGAAGGGAGAAGCAGGTGTTAGACTGTGGCCCTGATGAGTTCCAGATCCACCCAGGCACCCTGTAAGTGGATGTGTCTACCAAGGTCATGGAGATGCTCAGGTAGCAGAGAAGACAGGCTCCACGAAGGCAGTCTTAGGGGATCCCAGGCAGGTAGTAAAGGGTATGAACGCTGGCTCAGGGAGACTTGGTGCAAAGAGCCACCCCCAGCATCTCCACCACTTGGACAAGTTTCTTTATCCTTTTGATTGCCATTTTCCTTACTTGCAAATGAAAGATGCTAGCAGTATCTTCCAGAGCAGGGACTGGCTGGAGGGTTCAGTAGACAGGTAAGGCAGGCGACTGCGTCACTCAGTGTTGGCACTTGAAGCCACAGGTCCATGCCTTTTCAATGAAAGAGTGGGTTGTGAATGAGGAATGTCAGCCAGTTAGCATCATCGAGAGTGTCGCAAGTAAAACCGCCACCTCACCTGTGATTCTGAGGATGAAATGACAAATGTGAGACCCTATTAACCTGTGTGAGGTTTGCAAAATGGCATTCCTACCATCTGCTAACGAGATTGATGCCTGCACTGGGGAAAGCTTGGACCAAATGTTCTCAAACATCCTTTCCAATTCTTAAATTCCATGAAAATAAAAATTGTCAAATGGTCCAATTGTAGAAGTCAGGAAGTTTCTGTTCCTGCAGGGCAGGAGGAAAGGTCATGCGCTGAATCATGAAGCTGTTTCTTTCTAGAAATGGAATGAAAGGTCCCCCTCCTGATTCCTACCCCCTCTTGTTATTTGCAACGATAAAAGTGCTTTGTGTTCGTACCTTTTTTTAAAAGGACATGAGAAACTGTCTCTAAAATTCCCAGAATGTACAGACGAGATTTCTTTTGCCTGTTTTTCCCAAAGAAAGACATCCCAGGACTTCGAGAATTTTCAGGATATGAATTATAGTCTTTTACAATATTTGGTCTTCTTCCAGTCCTGCTTTGGACCTTTGGCCTTGATGTGAAAAACAGACACCCCTTGTTTCCACTAAAATGCAGAAATAAGTTTTCAGATTGCACCACCTGCTGGTCACATGTGGAAATCAACATGGCAGGGCCGGGCTCACTTCCCAAGGGGCCCGAGTAGGCTCCATCAGGGAAGCTGGAAAGGACCAGTCTGTCTCCCAGAATCTCTTTGGGCCCTTGGGAGGTGACAGCTTGAACTGCATTTGAACTAAGTCGTGGGCTCCCCACCACTAAGCGGTGGGTTAAATCTCTGGAAAGAAAACTGGAATTCTAAGAGGAAAGGGACCCCTGCCCCCTTCTAAAATGCTTAGTTCCCCACATCTTCAACGTCTAAGCCATTTGTTTTGCAGTTGTCACTGAACTCAAAACTGTTTTTCTGACTAAGCGAGAGAGAAAGAAAATCAGGAGCTGGAATTTGAAACCCTGGATCTGTTTATCCCATGGCGGGATCCAGTAGGTGGGAGCCGTTCCATCCCGAGAGATCCCTCACTGTTCACAAGCTGTGGGCTCCCTCTGTGGAACCCTTTCTACTTATTCTAACCATCTACCCTAAGCCTAAAAGAAGAGTGAGTGACCGCCTTTGGTAACGAATGCCTGCCTCAGTTTCCCTCAGCCAATAAAAGGAAACAGTTCGAGAAGGAAAGTGGTTCAGGTTGTGGACAAGCTGAGGTCAGCAGACCTGTGTCTGAATGACCCGTCCTGCTCTGCGGCAGAGGGCAGGAGTGTTTATACAAAGGAGTAGAAAAGGGGGAGGGGGGCAAGGGTCAGCGTGTCCTTTTGAAGCAGGCGTCTGGAGATTTCTGAGGAGATTCGGGTGGGCGCCAGCCTGCTGTGTTGACATGGTGTTTTCCACATTATCTTCTCTGGAATGTTCTTGCTTTTCAAAAAGACAAGGCAGGAAGAGAGACGGGTCCTTTTAGCGCTGAGTCACCTTTCCTGTTTTCCCTAAACATGCATCTTACTCTAAATCAGTATCTGTGTGAAAAGCAGCAGCAAGGAAAAAGGAACCCAGGCTAAAGAGTCTCCCAGATAACAAATTTTCTTCCTGAGGCTCAAAAACACCTAGATGAAGTCACCTTTCCAGGCTTGCGTGAGTGGACTCGTGGAGAAAGAGGGCAGCTTCACGCACAAGAGAGACAGCCAGACAGCAAATACCACCTGGCACCTCAGCTCCATGGAAGACCAGAAATGGACGGAGACGAGTCCGAGACGCTGCGTCTAGGACACAGGTGAGGGGCTGCGGCTCCTGGGTGGGTCTCTCAGCACCACCGGTCAGTCCAGACGCCCCCAGGACCCCTGAAAGCGCCCTCTGTTCAGTGCCCCTCTTGAGAGGGAAGGAGAGAGCTTGGTGGTAGCGACGGCCTTTTCTGGGGCAGCAGATCTCACCGCACAGAGCTCGCCAGTGCTTTTTGGACCTAAAGCAGCTTGGACTTGAGGGACACTTGCAGTCCATGTTGAAACGTGGTTTTACAGAAAGCTCAAGCACGATCAGTTGGTCTGTTCTAAACACCCCCAGCTGACACAACACACACTCTCAGGCACAATTACACTTTTTTACAATTTTATGTTTTATGCTTTTTGTTTGTTTGTTTGTTTTTTAAAGATTTAGGTATTTATGCATACAAGCTGGGGTGTATGTAGGCCAGAGGTTTGGGGTGGTGAGAGGATTCACCAGAGACAGAGTGGGGAGCAGAACAGGTGGATCCACTGAAATATACTGCTGAGGGGAGCAGTGGGCGAGACAGGAGAGGTCTGCTGCGCCATGTGGGAAGCTCCCTGGCTGGGGATCGAACTTGTGCTGCAGTGGCTCTGGATAGCTTCACAGTGCTGAGACTTAAACCGTGGCGCCACCAGAGAGGCCCAATTTTATGTTTTATGTTTTTTAAGACTGGACTGTAATTGACACACACCACTGTGTTAGTTTCAGGTATGCTGCATAATCACGCATGCGTTGTAACATGATCATCACATAAGTATCAGCAACTTTCAATTGTGTGATGCAGTATTACTGATTTTCTTCCCCATAGTCTCCATGACTTACTTATTTTGTAACTGTAGGTTTCTATCTCTTGATCCCCTTCACCCATTCTCCTCATCCTTCCACCTACCTCCCCTCAGAGACCACTTCATCTCTGGTCACCACCAGTATGTTTGCTGTCTCTGTGATTTTGGTTTGGTTTGCTTTGTTTTTGAAGGTTCCACATAAAGTTGAAATCATCCGGTAGTTCTTTCTGTGTTTATGACTTCTTTTACTTAGCATTAAACTCTTAAGTTCCATCCATCTTGTCAAAAATGGCAAGATTCATTCTTTTTCATGGCTGAGTAGTATTCCTGTCTTTATGCATTCATTCATCAATGGACACTTAGGTTTTCCATATAGGCTATTCTAAATAATATTGTAATGGACAATATTATATATATCTTCTTAATATATATCTTAAATTAGTGTCTTAGTGTCTTCATTTTCTTTGCGGAAATGGCCAGAAGTGAAATTGCTGGATGATACAATAGTTCTATTTTTAATTTTTTGAAGAATTTTTATACTGTTTTTATAGTGGCTTCATACACATAACTAAGTTTTTTTTAAGAAAAACAAAGAAGGGCCTCCCTGGTAGCACAGCGTTTAAGCGCTGCACTGTGGAGCTGTCGGCAGCAGCAACGTGAGTTCGACCCCTGGCCAGGGAGATTCCCACATGGCGCAGCAGACCTCTCTTGCCTTGCCCACTGCTCCCCTCAGCAGTGCATTTCCATTGATCTGCCTGTTCTGCTCCCCGCTCTGTCTCTGGTGAACCCTCTCGCCACGCCTCTGGCCTGTACCCCAGCATTGTATGCAAAAATAAATAAACCTTTTTTGAAAAAAGAAAAACAAAGAACTCAAAATATCACAGGAAAACAGTTTGAATTAGTTAGAATTAGTTATTCTCTGTGAAACACATCAGTATAGATGTTCTTACAAGGAGCATTTTATGAAAATATATTCATTTATAGGTTTATATACAGACCTGGTTGTCATAAGATGGATCTGTGGACTACGTCTATTTAGTGCTTGACAAAATTTTGTACAAATACCTCAATTTTTAGGTAGCTTTTTTTTTTTTTTTTAAGGAATAGATGGCTAACAGGAAAAGTTACTCTAAAGGTACAAACTGAAGTAATGCAACATTTCCCAAAGTTTGTTCCTTGGGACACAAATCTCTCAAGATGCTTGGCATAAAGAGTGTCTATACCCCCCAAAATTGGACAGATACTCTGGATTTCATCTGCCTTCCAATGGAGTCACAATGGACATGAATTTATGAAGGATCTGAAATATTTGGGGATAAAGGAAAATGTTGAACAGACTAAGTCTGCTTAACATCAAAATTTTCACACTTCATTGACTAAGGAACCCGTATAAAGGGACAGCTAGGAGGATTGGGGACCAGCAGCTCCCACCAGGAAACAACATACAATTTGCTCATAAAACAAGCAGAATGTGAGGGTTTCGTTGATGATGGTGATAATGATGATGATTTCCCCAAAACCAGGAGAAATCCTCACCACGGGAACACTCACAGTTCCTACATGACCCTGAAATCATTGAGAGCAGAGGTCCTTGAGAGGCTGAGAACTGGCTACATCATCCCACTAAGCTTTGCCATAATAACTGAGTTCCAGGAAATGACAGCACAGCTTGTAGTTAGGACAACAGCAAATCAGCTTCCCCACCGGCCAGTTAGCAAGAGAGTTGACCCAATGAAGGATAACGGGAGAGTTAGATTTTCACGTGGGTATTGTAATATTCTGCCTCCGTTAGATGCTTTGATTCTTGCTCCACATACCGCCCTTGCAAAAGATTGGATCTCTATTTCTTCACTGTAAAATGAGAATACATGGACAGAGGTGGTTTGTAAAGGCCCGTTCAGCCTTAAGAGTTTATGACATGTTCTCCTTTTTGCTGTCTTTTCTAGAATCTTAAAATGTTAAGGAACTTCTTGGCATGTTCTCCATACTACACTTGGGGGAGGGAGGCCTGTTTGTTTTTAATTTCTCGGTTGCTGGCCTAGGATAATGTGTTCTGAATTTTTTGGGTGGGGACGATTATGCATATTGTAATAGATGTCTGCAGATTTACAAATGAGTTTCTTTGAAACTCCTTGAGGGTGAAGCAGTCTTCCTGGAGAA
This sequence comes from Scalopus aquaticus, assembly GCA_004024925.1. Classification (NCBI taxonomy): domain Eukaryota; kingdom Metazoa; phylum Chordata; class Mammalia; order Eulipotyphla; family Talpidae; genus Scalopus; species Scalopus aquaticus. The sequence goes on along the minus strand of PVIJ01005985.1, from coordinate 27,412 downwards.
ATGCAATTTGCTTTGTCTCAAGAGTAGTTAATCTTAACCTGGCCACATTTCCACTTCCTTCCACTTGAGCTTCATCTTCCAAAAATTCCACTGCAAGGATTGGGTTCCCTTTATTTTGCTACTTTAAACATAAGAAGGATTAAGTACCATGCCCTGAAAACCTATTCTAACAGTCATCCATGGCCCCAAGGAGACAGGTAGGCTGTTGGGAAAACAAATATCATCCCTTTTCTACCAAGAAGCTCAACCCGAAGTGTCATCCAGATGAGGGATAATTGTGATTGGAAGACTCGTTTCAATAAAGATTTCAGGAAAGTTCATTTTCAGGCAAGGATGCTGGAGCCAATTTCCCCATCTTTCACAGTGCAGGGAGAAACAGGAACCCCCAAGCCTACCTGCTCTAAATAATTTCTGCCATCTACCACATCAAGACAAAACATTTAAGACCTTTAATGTAAAGGAACTGTAATACAGTTAGTGTGTACTATAGAAAAGACAAAGAATATACTTTCCAAATCAAGCACCCAAAGTTACCCATCCCCTCATGGGTAAAACACACCCAAACGGTTGGCCCAAAGCAAGGTCCGAAAACCTGCCACAAGTCTAAAGCCCCCTCCAGCAGGGTCCCACAGAAAAGGGTCAGAACCAGCCAAGTCCGTGAGGAAAGACCAAAATCAAAGTCAAGATCAAAGCCGCCATTGTAAACCTCCCAGAGGTGTCTCACCCACGTCTGTTTCACCCAGTCCAGGACCAAGAAACCAGCGCAGCTTCTTCTCATGTCTCTGCTCCACGCGCCTCCTCAGGTCGCCTTCTTGCTCTCCATCCCGCTTCCTTCCCCAGTCTCCTCTCCAGCTTTTTTTTTTTCTTTTCCCCTCAGCTCCCCCCTCCCTTGGATGGGGCAGGGAACCTGGAACCCCCCCTTTTCCTGGGGACCACAACCCCTTTTCCACTCTGCTCTGGAAACACTGGTATGGGTCAAAGACACTTCTGCCAACAATGCTAACCAAAAGGATCGGGTGATGGCCGATCACAAATTGCCAGCAGGACAAAGTCAGACATTTGAGGGGAGAAGTTAAAAGGCCTAGGTGGAACTTAAAGGCCTCCTTCATGTTGGACTCGCTACGAAGAAGATGTGTTGCCATCTGTACTTTGGCCAGTCTCGTGCTGAGTGTATTTAAGATACTCCCCCAAAGGAGTCCCTGCCAACCTGGTGAGCCCCTCCTGTCTCCGGGGACTTGTGCAATTGTGTTTTCTCCAAGATAGATGTGCTGACTGAATCGATGACGCCCTCGCTCTCCTCCCTCTCATTTTTCTTCATCTAGCTGTGATCAGGCCAAGAGAAAAGACCCCAAGGAGGCAAACTCGAGTGAGCAGTGCCTGTAGCCACTGTTTGCTTTTAGGATTCTGAAAAAGCCCAAGGATAGAAAGCAGAAGGGATATTTTGGGACAGGATTCCCCCAAGTAAATTTGCCATGTCATTCCTCTGAGAAAAATTTTTTAAAGATTTATTTATGCATAAAAGCTGGGGTATAGCACAGAGGTGTGGGGCGGTGAGAGGATCTACCAGAGACAGAGTGGGGAGCAGAACAGGCAGATAGACTGAAGTACATTGCTGGGGGGAGCAGTGGGCAAGGCAGGAGAATGCGGGATGCATCGTGTGGGAATCTCCCTGGCTGGGTATCGAACTTGTGCTGCCATGGCTCTGGATAGCTTCATAGTGCTGCGCTTTACCCATTGTGCCACCAGGGAGGCCCCCTCCTTGAATTTTGACCCTTCCAGAAGCCTCTACCTCAGTTACTCAGCAATACATTATGGGGTCACCAGAGTGTCTTTTCAATAGGTGTTCTCCTTCGGACTTATAACCTTACCCTTTGTTGGCACTAAGTATGGGGTGGCATCCTAACAAGGGGGAAAAGAACTCTTGTTCTGAACAGCCCTTATCCTGGAATAGAGATTGTAGTTGTTGCTTGGCTGCATTAGAATTGGAATTTGCAACACCCACTGTGAAAATCCCCTTCTTACAGATTTCTACTGTTCTCGTCTTCCTATACTTTCCTATGTCTCAATCATTCTTAAGCACAACACTCAACTCCAGTCCAAGAAAACGAAAGGATCAAATTGTAGGAATAACCCAGTGTCTCCTGAAGACTTCTCCCTTCCGCGGGTGTTTGTGGTTCATGCTGGCCCCAGTAGGTCTCTTATTTCACTCCTTTCTCTATTCATGGAGTCGAAAGAGAAAAAACGTTCCAGGCAAGGAGAAATGTCGCCCTCTAGTGGGCATGTAAATCTTGGCAAGTTACGGAAGGGCGTTCACATTCGCATCTTTTCTTAGGGATGATTCTTTTGCTTTTCTCCTTTGACTTTGAGGTTAACACAGCCTGTGACAATCTTGTTGACCGGAAATGACTTTTGCATACACATTCATTGCTCAAGTGTAAAAGAAGAGACAATGGCAAGCGAATAATGTCAAGTTCCTTTCTTTTTGCAGAATTTTCTGTTATTAAAACGAAATAAGGATGAGGATATTTTGGGTCCCTCAGTGTTGGGGAGTGAGGGAGGAGGCTGGGGGCCAGATCATAACACCAGACAGTTAATAGGAAAAAGTGTGTGGGTTTGTAAGCGGGTGGTCCTCAGGAAAGGGGAGTGTCCCAGGACCCACCCCCACCTCAGGCCGGAGAGATCCAAGACACCTAGGGCTATGAATCCCAGAATGCCATCACCAAAGGAAGGATGCTGAGGACTGAGGGTGGAGTTAAGCAGTGGTTTTTTGGTATTTAAAAAAAACAGACATGTGAGCTTTGATGGGGATTGCTAGTGGCTGTGGATCGCCAGGTTTTTGCAGTGTGCCATTGAGATTCCAGCTCAGCGGAACTGGTAGGACGCGTTCACCAATTTATTCTTTATCTTTTTCACTTCCCTTTTTTGTAAATAAACTCTTTTTATTAATTTTATTGTGTGTGTCTGCAGTTGAGTCTTATAAGTTCCTTTTAAGCTCACAGGTGAGAACCCACAGACAGGCACCCCATTTTATAACAGGGCTACCCTGTAACAAGTTTTGTGGGTTTCCTCTTATGCCCTAGGAGGAAAATAGGGAGCTATCTCCCCTGCTATGTAGTCCTGTTACAGGGCAGGAGAGAGGCACCCCTGAAACGCCAACCTGCACTGGTCTAACTGGGTTCTGCCATCGCTGCATCAATACAAAACATATAGGACCTTTTGTGGAAACAGGCTTTAATACAATTAGAAAAGACAGAGAAGACAAAGAATATAATATCGAAGTCAAGCACCCAATGTTAAACAACTCCTCGTGGGTACAAGTCCACCCAAACGGGAATGGCCCAAAGCAAGTCTCGAAAGCCTGCCACAAGGCTAGGACAGCTTTTGGCAGGGACCCACACGCAAGGGTCAGAAATAGCCAGACAATTCTGAGCGGAACAGAACAAAATCAAAACCAAAACCAACACAGCCATCGTTAACTTCCCCACACTTCTCTCACCCATATCTATTTCAATCAGTCCAGGCCAGTGCAGCTTCTTTGCAAGTCTCTGCTCCTTGGGCCTCTTCTGGCCTCCATCCTTCTTCCATCTCCTCCTGTCTTTTGTCTGTGTGTTCTGTCTCCTCTGTGTGTGTCTCACATGTAGCTCTATATAAACCCGTTCCTTAAATAAATGAAGGTTGAATTAATCCGATTTCGTAATACTAATCTTAGATGACCTCCACTGAGTAGAACCATTACAGAGGGAAAATAAAACAGCTACTTTTTGATCACCGAGTCACAACCAGACATTTCAGAGAAAATTCGATATGTGAAAATGTTTCCCAAATGAAAGTTGTCTGAAGAAAGATAACCTGAAAACCAGTAAGCTGATAAGAAAAACTGAGCAGAATAATTAGTGTTCAATCCCAAGTAGCCTCTTTGAGCTATGAGGGAAAGCTGGAGTCGAAGGCAAAAAAAAAAAAATAGGAAAGGTTAAAACTTTTAGAAGTTCTTGCGACATCATTGCCAAATGGGTGGCTTACGATTCTCTCGATTACAAACATTGTAACTGCTGTGGGGAGAGCACTGGGGTGACACTGGAGGCACAGGGGTGAGAGAATTCACCAGAGACAGAATAGAGAACGAAAAAGGGAATCTATGGAAATACAGCCCTGAGAGAAGCAGTGGGGGAGACAGGAGAGGTCTGCTTCGCAAAGGATTTGGGGCTCCTTCTTATAACCTGTCTGCCGGCTTTTCAAGACTGGGGAGTGGGTTTGGGCTGGTTAGTGCTGGGATGTCTGGTCTTGGGCATTGACCTTTGACACAGATGTGTCCTGGCCCCGCTTCGCATTCAGGGTCAAAGTGAGTGGCCTTAGGGCCTGGTTCCCATAGCAACCTTATCAATACCTTTTATCTATTCAAGCCTCTGGAAACTTCCAGCTGGGCAAGGAGTGGGAGCTTAGATTTTAACCTTCTTAAATGATCCCGCAACACTGATATGGTTGTAAATCTTCGCTTGGCCCAGACTTCTGAGAAAAAGGTTTCCTGTAACTTCTGTAAAGATCCAAGAGTGTTTAGAGGGGCCCCTAATTATTTCTCATTGAACCTTCCAAAAGTTCAACTGGTGAGGGCCAGCTCCTCCTTCCAACTTTCTTTTTATCCATCAGTGGTTCCGTGGCTCCCATCCCAGTGTCAGGCACACACCCAACATTGCCATCCACGCCCGCGATTCCCCAAATCCTGTGGCTTACCCTTCCTTAAAATAAATCTCTTAATGGCACACACATTTACTCTACCGGTTCTATTTTTCTGGAGAACCCTAACTGATCCACAGTCTCTCGCTAAAATAATTCAGATATCATCGAAATAACCCAGGCCTTGCTGTTTCTGCTTAGTTGCAAAAGGGAACCCGACCCATACACCCCATTTCAGAACTCATCTTCCCAGGAGGGGGGCTGCAGTACTCCCATATACCGCAAGGTGGCGCTCTTGCTCTACTCATAGGAGATTGCGTTTTTTTCCTGAGATTTCAAGACAACACCATGACTCAGCAAAGATGGAGCATAAAACATGCACAAAGACTTAGCCTACCTGCCAATGTACACAAGCTTGCTATCACCACCAGCACACACAAAAATCATTCTTTGCATGTGTCCTTTCTCGGGACGCCCATCTCTTTGGTAGGCTTGATGGTGCTCTAAATAAACCACCTGTTGGGCCTTCCCAGAAATGCCCCCAGTGCCCAGCAAAGCCCCTTGGCTAAGAGAAACGGAGGGAACCACACTGGTGGAAAGTTGGCTTGCCATCTTGTCTTGCTACTTTCTGCCACAGAAGAAAGGCCCCTGCTCATTGTTCTAGGTTTTTCTTTCCAAGTGCTGGGTTGTAAGCAGTAGACGCAAGGGCGAGGCACGTCTGCTGCTTGCCTTGGTGTTTATGCTAAGCGGGGTGACTCAGCCCGACCCCAGGACGCCAGCGGCTGCAGCCTGGTGGGGCACACTCCGTCTGCGTCTGCGTATGCTCCTCGAGCCCCTTGGTTAATCCTCTGCTGGTCAAGACGGTTCCTGTCATTAGTCCCTGTACTCAACCACAGACCACAAAACAGTTCACAGCACCGGGAAGCTTAATCTTCATAATGCTTGGCCAGACAAGATTGAGATGCCACTACTTTTCAGATGTCTGCCTTGCATGCAAAGAAACAGAACGGGAGGCAAACTTCAGCCCGCAAGGAGCCCCCTTTCGTGTTCGTCCAGAGCTTTTCCTATTCACTGGGGCGTCTCAGGACAGCCACTGTTCCTATCAGCCGGCCGCCCCGGCCAGAGTTCGCGCCCTGGTCCCTGCTCACCCAGCTGCTGCGCCCTCATAACACCAGTGCGGTGTGGTCAGTCTCTTGGAACATGGCGTTAACCTAGATGGGATCCTAGTCCTGTCTCCTAACCACGGTCTGTATTCAGATGTCCTTAAAGAGAGATTTTTTTTTTAAGAGAGATTTAAAAGTTTGAAAATGAAATCAAGCCAACAGGGTATTTTCAGAAGGGCGAAGGGTACTGTATCAGAGATGCACAAATAATTGATAAAGGTCTTTTTAAAAGAAACCCCATAAAAGTTCATCGTGGACCCAGTTTTGCACCGGACTAAAGGCTTTAGATCCAGCCTTCCCGGTGGCACAGCGGTTAAGCGCTGCGCTGTGGAGCTGTCGGCAGCAGCGACACGAGTTTGACACCCGGCTGGGGAGATTCCCACATGGTGCCGCAGACCTCTCCTGCCTCGCCCGCTGCTCCCATCAGCAGTGTATTTCTGATCTGCCTGTTCTGCTCCCCACTCTGTCTCTGGTGAACCCTCTCGCTGCCCCACACCTCTGGCCTGTGCCCCAGCTTATATGTATAAATAAATAAATTTTTTAAAAATAAGGGCTTTAGATCGATTTTCTTATCATATCTTCTCAAGATCTCTTTGAGAGGGTGTAATCATTTCCCCCAATTAAAAGGGAGGAAACATGGCGGCTTCATGGAGATAAGCAACTCACACAAGACCACGTTGTAGTGTTTGTGGTCCTTGTTCATTTCTTTGAAAACTGTATGTGGATAAGGTCAAGTGTTAACAATCCTGACTAGGAAGAGAGAAAACCTGATGTCAACATTTCTTGGATGGCCTTTGAAATAGAAGGGTATTACAGGCTGGCTGATGGAGTATGGTCTCGAGGCCTTTGGGTGCTGGCTGCTTGACCATCTGCCTTTGCAACCAACCATGGATTGATGTCACAAGCAATTCTGAAAGTAAATAGATGGCCTGAGTGGTTTTGCCAGGGTTCCTAGCTTCACCTGCCAGGCTGGTACGGTCCGCTGGAACCGAGGAGGGAAGGGCCAGGTGTCTGAGTGGGAACAGAACAGCCCCGTGACCTTCCGTAGGGCTAACGAAGTTGATCAGGCTTCTTACGCCATTGGCGTCTGTGGCTATCACCTGCAGCCTTCATCCTGTTAACGCAGGAGGCGTGCGGGCGTGGGTCACATGTGCCTGATTAAGGACACCTGAGCGTGGGTGTGTGCGCATGTGCAGGTCTGCACACCTGTGCCTGGGAGGGAATGGCTAAAAGGGCGCCTCACCTTGGGGAAGGGGCCTCAAGTTATGTCTCCTGCTGGCTTGTTTCCCTGCTCACCCTTAAACCCTGTGAAAATGATGCCAGGGGTTCCAAGATTCTCTTTCAAATCACTGGAACTGGCAGTGAGCCTACCTGGACTGGGGTGGTTGCAAAACAGCTTCCCTTTCCCTACGTTGGCCCGGGCTGCCCTTCTGTTGTGTCTTGCTCTCTGATTTGAAGCACAGACATATTCAATAATTACATCTCTGTGGCGGAGCCCTCAGAATCCTGGGAATGCCGGTGCAGAGTCCTATCAGCGCACGTGGCACTCACACGTGTTCCCGCTCACGCTAACCCCTCACGCCCTGCGCCACGGTCCGGGCTGTGAATTCCCTCTTGCTCCTTTGCTACCCTAACTCTGTTTCTTCTTCTGTATTTCCCAACTTCATCTTTTCATACATGCTTACAACCTGCGACTAGCCTGAGAGCCCTTCCTCAAGCTCACGAATGTCTCTCAGAGTCAACTGATTCCCAAGGTAAGTCAGTTAGATTCATCTTCACACCTCCATCCTAATGCATAAACTCTTAGCTTCTAATTCCCCACAATGCAAATCTGATTCTATCACTTCTGTGCTTAAAGCCACTTAATGGGCAAAGTCCATATTCTCTAACATGGCTTCGAGGGCCCTTCAGCCTGTCTTTCTTGCTTCAGTATCTGCTCTAACCCTTACCACCCCTGACCACATACGTGCATGCAATATCCCTGCTCTCTCTTTCACACTCTCTCTCCAGCATTTTTATTGCCTGGCCTTACCCAGTTACTTCAGTTCCTCAATACATCTCTTTTTCATCATCCTTGTCACATGCTGTTCCCTCCATTCATCTTAAAGACTCAGCCCAAACATCTCTGCATTCAGAGACAGACAACGATCTCCCAATCTCTAAGCAGACTTCATAGCTTCTGCCTCGTTCTTCCATAAACCCCCCCACATGACATTTTGACTGTTTGACTGTGTCTGTCTTTCGAGTGTTCCTTGAGGGCAGGGCTCATGTTTTATTTATCTTCTGATTCCCCAGAAACCCTAGTGAGTACTCAGTAAATGTTTATTAAATGATCTGAACAAAAATAAGATAAAAGTCAATCCTTGATTCTACAAGTGCCAGAGACAAGCAAGTATCTTTCTTTGCACATGGATGAGGTGTTCCTGAAACCATGAGCCCTGTTCCACAAACAAACCTTGGCCATTAAATTAAAAGGATTGCAAATGGAGTGAATCACCATCAACCTACTACTGTATGATGTCCAGGGCGTTGCGGGTACATGAGCCGCTTAGGAGTTAGGCTCTTCGGGGCAAAGAATTGAAAAACACACACAGAACAGAGACGTATTGGGACATCCTGATTCACCTAGTG
>PVIJ01005985.1:7616-18847 GCA_004024925.1 Scalopus aquaticus | reverse complement strand
GGAAAATAGATTTTGTTTCTTAACCAGGGTAGCCTTGTTTGAGCACCCAGCTGTTGTTGTTTTTGTTTGTTTAAATATTTTATTTATGCATGCATGCATGCAAGAACTGGGGTGTAGGCCAGAGGTGCAGGGGGTGAGAGGAGTCACCAGAGACAGAGCAGGGAGCAGAACAGGCAGATCTACTGAAATACACTGCTGAGGGGAGCAGCGGGCGAGGCAGGAGAGGTCTGCTGCGCCATGTGGGAAGCTCCCTGGCCGGGGCTCGAGCTGCAGTGGCTGCAGATTGCTTCACAGCTTACATTTCTGATGCTAGCATAGAAGATACCATTCACTGTATTTTGCTTTTGCTTTCTAATTGCCTGTTGGAAGTTGTATATGGAAATTCAGCTGTTTTTTCTGTACTGATCTTCTATCCAGCAACTTTGTTAAACTTGCTTTTTAAATAGTCTACTTGGAGATTCCGCTTTCATTTTCTGCGTACTTATAAATTGTATGTATATGTGGCGCCTTCAAATAATAATGAACTTACTCATTCTTTTCCAATTTTATTGTTTTTTTTTTAATCTCTTTATTGCACTGACTTCTGATAGACTATTGAGTGGAAGTGGTAATAGTAAGTCTTCTTGCAACGTTCCTGATGGCCGAAGAGAACTTGCAATAACTCACCATTAAATAAGATGCCTGCTATGAATTCCTTGTAAATAACCCTTATTGTATTAAAGTAGGATCTTTGTGTCCTAGTTTGTAAAGAGGTCTCCTCATGAGTTAGGTATTAAATTCTATCATGTGTTTATTCTGCATCAATTCGGTTGGCCCGATGTGTTTTACTCTTTATGCTGGTAACATGGTGAATTACAATATTAAATTACCAAATGTTAAAACAAATTTGTATTCCTGGATGCAGATGTGTAGGCTATGCTGTCCTTATGTACCACTGGATCTGATTTGCTAATGTTTTGTTTAAACTTTTGACATCTGTTTGCAAAAGAGATTTTCCTTTCTTAGGATGTCTTAGTCAAGTTTTCGTGTCATGGTTCATGAACGCTGATAAATCATCTCAGATTGTTTAAAATCTAAAGTGTCTCCTTTTGTATTTTTCTGGAAGAGATTGTCTAACATTGGTGTTAACACTTCTTTAGACTTTGGTGCTTATCTCTGGCAAAGGCATCTACAATTGATTTCTTTTTACGAAGATTTTAAATTACAAATTCATTGTCGTTAATAGTTATAAGGCTATTCAAATAATTGATTTCTAGGTTTTGAAGGTGATTGGACTGATTTTGAGGAATCGGTCTGATCACCTAAGTTGTCTAATGTAGGTGGATAGAGTCTGTAGTATTCGCTTATTATTGATATCTTCAGTCTGCAGAGATAGCTCCTTTTTAAACTGGTGGTTTTTAGTTCATTCTTTTTTTCCCTGTAAATCTTGAAGGAGATTAGTCAGTTAATCCAAAGAATCAGGTTTTTCTTTTCTTAATATTTACCTGTTTAGGACCATGTATTTTTAAACCACTCTGCCTCTCTTTTTATGGATGGTCTGCTGGTGACAAATTCTCCTCGTTTTCCTTCACCTGAAAATGTCTGGCCTTCAGTTTCACACCTGAAGGGTATTTTGCACTGATTATGGAATTGTGGGCTGGCAGGCCTTTCAGTACATGGGAAATAGCCTATCATTTCCTTCTGGGCCTCCGCGGCTTCCAATAATTAACCATTTCCAAATTACAGTGAGGTACAGTATTTTTCTTGCTACATTCAAGGTTTTTTCTGCATCTTTGTCTTTCTGTAGTTTGGTTCTTGTGTGTGTTGGCAAAGCTTTCTTTGGTGTGCATTTCCCAGGCTGGCGAGCTGGGTTGGATATGCCAGACATGGCTTGCCAATCTCTACCTCATCAGTGGAGAGGGCATGAAATTCAGCCTCAGGATTGCCAGAGTTCCTGATTTTACAAGGGAAGCTAGAAATGTGGAGTTTTTTATTTGAAATCACCTGATTTTTTTTTTTTCAGTCTTCCAATAATTTCTATTTCTTTCCACCAAAGCACTGGATTAAAAAAATGAAAACAAAAAGAAAAACATTTCCCTGGGTGTGTGCACTAAGAGCCATATGTGTTAGATCTTCAGGGATATTTTCTTGAAAGTTGGCAAGTAACTGCCTTTGTTCCACTAGTGCTCTACCCATGGCCTTTCACTTTGACACAAGATGAGGATTCGTACTTACATTTCAACTTACATTTGTCTGGTGTGCCTTTTCCCATTCTTTTTGTTCAAACTTTCTGAGTCACTTCATTTTAAAACTCTCTCTTCTCACCTTAGAGTCATCAAAACCACAGAGTCAGGCTTTGCTTTGTTTTCCAGTCCCATCTTAAAAATGATGACATTCAGGGCCTCCCTGGTGGCAAAGGGGGTTAAGTCTCAGCACTGGGAAGCTGTCCACAGCCACCGCAGCACAAGTCCGATACCTGGCCAGGGAAATTCCCACACGGCGCAACAGACCTCTCCTGTCTCACCCACTGCTCCCGTCAGCAGTGTGCTTCAGTCTATCTGCCTGTTCTGCTCCCCACTCTGTCTCTGGTGAATCCTCTCACCCCCTGCACCTCTGGCCTACACCCCAGTTCTTGTATGCAAAAATAAATAAATCTTTTTTAAAAAATGATGACACTCAGCCCAGTGACAGCTGAGGACATGCTCAAATGACTTCATCTTAATTTGCTGCCTCAGTGACCGAAGTCTGGGCTCTTATTCTGGCTGCTGAGCTCCAAGAGGCAACGAGAGAAGAGACACACGCCAGCGAAGACTCAGAAGACTCATGGAGTCAAGGCAACGGTGTGGAGAGGGACTGATATATCGAATACTTCCTGGGACATACAACATTCACTATGTTGAACATTTCAAAGATCACTCTCGTTTATATACAGTTGCATCCTAGGCTCCGGTGAAAGACCCCTGGAGATGAACTCCATGCCCCTGGCCTCCCCCCTTCTTTCTTCCAGAGCCCACGTGAGCAGAAAGCCAGCTGGGGTGGCAGGTTATGCTTTCCATACACCCACTGGCACCTCCACATTCTGCAGCCATGGCTGCCAAGCCATTGGTGCAGTTTCAAGAAGTGGAAAACTCAGGCATGTGACATGCTGCTGCCCAAAGCCACTGGAAAAATCTGCTCTGGCTTTGCCGTCCTGCAGCTCAAGCTGCCCAAAGGCAGGAGCCCTGAGCAAGCCTTATCTCAGCCTCCTCCTGCCTGGTCCAACGCAGGGGCGACGAGGAAGCAGAGCTGTGTCACCTTCGCTCCAGCCGCCCCTCTCCTCTTTCAAGAGCGCGGAATTCAATTCCTTCCTTCCTGTGCTTTCCAAGTCCCACATTTAGACCGAGAGGGGCAGGAATAAGTGGGGGGTTGCTGCCAGGAAATAGTGAGAAGGCCCAGAACAGCAGAGCATCTCTTTGCAGGCTATTGCTGCGATAATGGACTCCCCAACTGAGCTTGCAGCCACCTGGGATGGAAACATCACCCCTCTCCCAGTGCAATCCAAGGATTCAGAGGGATCAGGTCCCCCTGATTCCAGCCAACCTGAGCTGGCAGGGATCCCAGACAGCACTCCCTCAGCCCCGAAGACCAGCTGGGTTTTGTGGAGCACAGACCAGCGAGGAGTGAGCCCAGACACTTGATTCTCCATTCGTGCCCTGTTAGGTTCCATCAGAATTTTCACACTGAGAGCCAGTGACTTAACTGTCAGTTGTTCAAAAGCCCTTGCCCAGGCTCTAAGAAATGTATTTTGATGAGCAGAAATGTTTTTGAGACAGACTAGGATTTGGGTATCAGCTCTGCCGTGGGAGAGCACCTGTATGACCTTGAATTGTACCCTTCAGGAGGAAGGGAGAGATGCAGAGTATTCAGTGCACACCACTGTATTAGGGTCTCAAGAGAAATAAGTAGGATATATAGGATATATATCATATATATATATATATATATATATATCCTCAAGGAGATGTATGTGTGTATACAAGCATCTGTATAGCTATAGACATAGCTATAGTCATAGATGCATAGTTTTTATATATAGTTATAGACATATCTATATACACATATACATAGCTACATAAAGAAAGAGGTTGATGGATTGACTGATTTTAACAATTTGGCTCATGCGCCTGTGAAGGCTTGGCAAGTCCAAAATCTGATGGGGGAGGAAGGCAGATTGGAGTCTCAAGAAAAAGCTGAAGTTCAAGTCCAAGTTCTGGTGAACTGGAAGAGTCAAGGTGGCAGAATTTCCTCTTGTTCCACAGAGTTCAGCCTTTTGTTCTACTCAGACCATCAACTGATCAGATGAGGCCCACCCACATGATGGAGAGCAGTCTGCTTTATTCAAAGTCATCCCTGTAAATGTAAATCTCACCCCAAAACAACCTCACGGAAACATCCACAATACTGTTTGACCCAATCTTGGCAGCATAGCCCAGCCAAGTTAATACATAAAATTAACCATTACAACTACCAACACAGGTTAGACAACCAATAAACAAAGTCCCCTCCCGGGCCTCTCTGGTAGCGCAGCAGTTAAGCACTGCGTTGTGGCGCTGTTGACAGCGGCGACACAAGTTTGACACTCAGCTGGGGAGATTCCCACATGGCGCGGGAGACCTCTCCTGCCTCACCCGCTGCTCCCCTCAGCAGTGTATTTCCGTCAGTCTGCCTGTTCTACTCCCCACTCTGTCTCTGGTGAACCCTCTCACTGCCCCACGCCTCTGGCTTGTACCCCAGCTTGTATGCATAAATAAATCTTTAAAAAAATAAAAAATAAACAAAGTCCCCTCCCCCTCATTTCCCTGGTTCTTGAACTACTAACTCCTATTTCTCCCATCTTTCTTATCTTTTTTCTCTGTCCTGGGCCTTTGATTATTGACAGACTCTGGTACTGCTGAATGAGGACCCTTTCCTGGAGTCTTGCTCAGGGAATCTTCTACGTGTGTTTCCCACTGCTGTCCGCTGATCTCTCGACAATCCTTGTCCTCATGACTCCCTTCTCCTCCTGGTTCTGCTGGCCAAGGCACTCAGCATTTATTCACACACGAGGCCTTTTTCACCTAAGTGTAGTCCTCTTCCCTCCATGTCACTTGTCCCACTCGGAGGAAATTAGTATGCATACGAATAAGAGTGCTCACGAGCAAGAAATAGCCAAGATTGATTTTAATGTCTTCCTCTTTTTTTGAGATTAATGTCTTCTTGGGTCCTCCCTGGTGGCATGCAAGGGGTTGAGTCTCAGCACTATCTGCTGCCACTGTAGCATGAGTTCGATCCCCAGCCAGGGAGCTGACTGGGACCAGCAGACCTCTCCTGTCTCGCCTCGCTGCTCCCCTCAGCAGTGTATTTCAGAAGACCTGCCTGTTCTGCTCCCCACTCTGTCTCTGGTGAATCCCCTCATCTCCGCCCCACCTCTGGCCTACACCCCAGCTCTTGTATGCATAAATAAAGCTTTTTCAAAAAAGAAATTAATGTCTTCTTAATGATCACCTATTTCTCAGTTCCATTTCTCTTCTATTTGGCTTCCTGGTCTTTGTTATTGAGAAAACAGAACAAATGGCATCCTTTCCTGGTTGTTTTTCCCCTGCTCACCACCCCCCACCACCAGCTGCCTTTGGCCAAGTCAGTGGAACTTATTTTGCAAAGCTTTTCAGGCATATGTTTTTCTTTAACAGATGTGGAGTGAATGGAAATTTGTTCTATGCCATCAGCGGCCCTCTGACCAATTAACAGAAAAAAAAAAAAAAGCGATTTGAGCAGAGAAAAAATATTATTCTCAAAACCTGCAAAGATTAGTGTGCAGATTAATCTGTCTCGAAGAGATACAGTGACAGTCATATTTATAATTATGGAATTGGAGGAGGATCATTTATTGAATGCACAATGATACAGAGACCCACACTGGTAGCTGGGAGGGCACTTAAGGATAAAGAAAGCACAAGATGCTCAGACACACACTGGAGCTTTAGAAAACTTGGAGAACACCTAAGACTACCAACCAAGGCTAGATGAACTAGTACAGAGAGTCAAGTACAGGTGAGAAAGACACCCTGAAAGAGACATCCAAAGTGTCTCATCTTCTGTAGCAGCTCATCCTACCAAGGTCAAATCCTCAGATCAAATTCCTCCCTGACTCTTGAGGATTTCCCAAAGCACTCCAAACCGTACGCAGTCACTTCCTTCTAACTCATGGGGAAATATGTTCAGTGCTCTCCCTTTGGCCCTGTACTACATGGTCTAACAAACTGGCACAGCTTTATCTCGCTGTGGATTGGCTGTTCCAGCCTGGAATGTCTTGTTTTTCTCACCCTCATCCTGGAGGGTGGTCTACACAACTGACTTCTCTGTGTCCTTCAGAGAACACAGCACAGTGAGTGAAAGGATCACTCAACAAATGTGAGTTGATTCATTGAAAAAGTGTCATATTTCACCCACACATCATCAGGAAGCAGCCAGAGAACACCCACCCCATCACTCGGTGAAGGTTGGACCCCAAAGCCGTCCTAGGAGTGGCTGGCAGTGACTGAGGGCTTATTCTGTGCTGTGCTGTCTTAGACCCCTCACACTTAGTGCTTATATTTTAGCCCATTTAATGCTTAGTAACAAGTCCATGAAATCAGCATTTTTGTGATCTCATTTTACAGACGAGGAAACTGAAGTAAGCCCAGTTCTATAGCCCACCAGTGACAGAGTTGGTTTTTCAACCCAACCTAACTTGTTCTATGGCCGGGACTCTTAACCACCAGGCTCTATTTAGAAATACTGTTTTTAAAGCCCTTAAAAGCAGGCAGATATGTCTAAATCCGCTCAGGAACTCATCAAGAACCGTTCCATGTGCCTGCTCCACAGAAGCATGGTGGCAGCAATGCACTCCAGAGCTGGCCAGTGCCCCAGAGCTGCAAAATGTGGAGAAGTCCTCCTTTCCAGGAGCAGTAGGCACCACCCCCAGGAAAGTTCTGGAAAGAACCATAGAGAAAGACACTAATTTGGGGCCTAGGGAGAAGAGGTCTCTCCTGCTTAGTGAACTGGGTCAAGACTGAGAGCTGATTCTTTATTACATGCAGGAGAGTCTAAATACCTCCATTTTCCATTTGTAGCCTTTCAAGATTTTTTACTACTTAGTCTAGAACCTTCTCTGTGCTGTCCAAGAACGTTGCTCATTCTCTTTCCTTCCTCATAAGAATGTATCCCCCTCTTCCATGCATAGGGTGTCACTAATAATGTCATCTTTAATGACTCGCTTCACAGCATTGGTGAGAAGACATGGGGGCAGGGCTGGTGAACAGGTTGCCCACACACCACTACCCATCTCCTGTTCTAGCGGAAAAGAAACAACCACTCCATGTTGGTGTGTGCGGCATGCCCGTCAGAAAGAAAAACAAGTTGAAAACTACACTTTCCCATTCCCATATAACACTAGAAAAAATACGAGGTTATTAGGAAAATGACTAAATCCACTCAGATTTATTTTTAAAAAATAAGTCATCTCCATTTGGTACTTTATTATGAATGACAAATTACTGATGACACATTTCGCAACTAATTGGACCCACCAGAGTATGTTCGCAGCAAGGCTGGAAAGCACTGCTCTGAGTACTGGAAAGGCTCTGGAAGTCACAGACTGTGTCTTTTTGATTCAAAGGGTCAAGCTCTGAGCTCCAATCCAGGGAGGAGGTGACAAAATGTGGATAACGTTGAGCGGCTGTCACGGGGAGGTCTGAAGATGGACAACTTGACCAACCATCCCCAAGGAGCATCGGTAATGTTTGGGCAGTTGGTAAACAGGTACTGGCAATGCCCCTTCAGGCATGAAATCCTATATGCAAACACTCTAGATAACAGAGAATGGAAAAAAGGCCCATCCCAGCCCTTAAAGAGAGTGTACGAAAGACAAGACCAACAAATATGTAATCAGCATAAACACGAAGAGAAAAACACAGTAATTCCAAGAGTATGTTGAGGGGGGAGAATGAATGGGTAAGGTGGGAGAAACGAACCACAAGATCACCGGTGAGAGGAGCGACTGCTTGTTGTGTCTCTGGCTAGCCTAGTCATTAGGCCCCAGAGAAGAAAACCCCAGAACGCAGTCTGGGATGGACGGGGGGTGGGGGGGTGCACATACTCTACTGGGGAGAAGGACTGGGATCAGCAGACTTCAGATCTGGATTTCTTTTTTATTTTTAAAGATTTATTTGTGTATGGGGTGTAGGCCAGAGGTAGGGGAGGGGCGGTGAGAGGGTTCACCAGAGACAGAGTGGGGAGCAGAACAGGCAGGTTGTCTGAAATACACTGCTGAGGGGAGCAGCGGGGAGGCAGGAGAGGTCTGCTGCGCCATGTGGGAAGCTCCCTGGCCGGGGCTGGAACTCGTGCTGCGGTGGCTGCGGACAGCCTCATAGTCCTGAGACGTAACCCCTTGAGCCACCAGGGAGGCCCAGACCTGGATTTCTTAAAGCTGATTTTAGAGTATGGAGCTCTTGGTCTCGACCCAGTTCACTAAGCAAGGGAAGACCTCTCCTCCCTAGGACCCAAATCAGTGTCTTTCTGTATGGTTCTTTCCAGAACTTTCCTGGGTGGGGGTAGGTGCCTACTGTTCTTGGAAAGGAGGATATCTCCATATTTTGTAGCTGTGGGGCACTGGCTCCACTCCACCTTTGATGGAGAAACCTTTGCATAGAATGTGGAGACCCAAAAGTAGGCGTGTTCTTCCCAGGGCAAGATGTTAAACGACAATGGAAGGAGAGGTGGAGGCCTGCTGGCTTCCCTCCTAGTTACATTAATGGATGGTGAAGTTGGGGCGGGGGGTAGGAAGGGGTGGGAGGACCCTTTCCGCTAAGAAAGGCTGTCTTCCCCCATAATCATTATTATTCACTGTTTTATATAAATCTCAGACATGTCATTTTATATGAAAGATTCTTACTAACTTCTTGCTGCAATATTATCGTAATGCACTGAGTAAGTCAGCAGATTTCCCCTGTTAAATATGATGAGCTCAAGGATTCACAAGGGATAAAACTTGGCAGTGTTTCATTGTGGCCCCCAAATCTAGAAAACCTGTTCTTAGAGATTTAACCCATTCTGAGGCCTCCCTGGTGGCGCAAGGGGTTAAGTCTCAGCACTGTGAAGCTATCACCAGTCACTGCAGCACAAGTTCTATACCCAGCCAGGGATATTCCCACATGGCGCAGCAGACCTCTCCTGCCTCGCCCGCTGCTCCCCTCAGCAGTGTACTTCAGTCAATCCACCTGTTCTGCTCCCCACTCTGTCTCTGGGAATCCTCTCACCTCTGGCCTACACCCCAGTTCTTGTATGCATAAATAAATCTTTTTTTAAAGAAAAGGAATTAACCCATCCTATTGTGAAGCTTTGCCAACACCTGATTTCCTACCTGCCCGGAAGAAAATTAACAGGCTAGTAGAAAAATATGGCACGTATATCACCCCCTGAGGATTTAGGATTGCTTTTGTAAAAACAACACCATCAGCTAATTTCATTTAGACATTTACTTAAAAACTCATATTTTCAATATTGGCTATGTTTATTTTTATGAACATCGGTGTGATAAATTAAATGCTTTTGTGCTCCCCTCTAAAATCCCCATGTAAAATCCCAGCACCCAGTAGGATGGTATGAGATGGAGCCAGGAGGAAGGAGTCCATGAAGGGATTAGTGACCTTATCAAAGACAATGCAGGGATCCCCCCTGGTTCCTTCCACCCTGTGAGATCAAAGCAAAAACACAGCCATGTAGGAACGAAGAAGCAGGCTCACGTCAGACACCTAATCGGCCGGCGCCTTGACCTAGGGCTATGCAGCCTCCAGAGCTGTGAGAAATAAATGTCTGTTACTGGTAAGCCATCCAGTTCATGGTATTTTATTACAGCAACCCGGATAACTCACAGTATTTTATTATAGCAACCCGGATAGGCTGAGATATTTGATCTTTCCTACCACGAGTCCATTACATTTTGCTCAGAAATAATGAGCTAGCATGACATTATCCCCAATGTTTAGGTAGAGACTGGGGCTCCCATCCTTGGCCCCCCTTTAAGAAGTTATGCAGTGGGACGCACATGAGTCTCCTCATCTCTGTGCTTCAGCCTCTCCCACTTCAGGAATGGAAATAACTATAATTTCCCACACAGAATTGTTGATGAGGTCAAATAGGAAAATGCCCATGAATCTCCTCTGTAAAGGAGAAGGTCTACGATGCTAATGACAGCACTCCTGCTGCTATTTTTACCCTCGTGGTGATCATGGCGGGGACTGGCCAGATCCGAGGGGGTCATTAAAATCCAATCTCAGCATCAGCAAAATCCCACTCTTTTCATAGAAAGGTCATAGAGTGGCACTGGACCTGTTGAGGGCCACGTTGAATTGTGTTGAAATGTGTAAATGTGTAAATGAACATGCTCAGGTTTTTATGCCATTGGCCTCTGTGGCTATCACCTGCGGCCTTGACTGAAGGAGGCGCTTGAGAGCGTGGCTGATGGCGGACAGCTGGAGTGTGGTGTGCGCATGTGTGAGTGGGCATACCTGAGCCTGGAGGCTGAGGCAATAAGGGCGGCGTCACTCAGAGACAGAGAAAGGCTACGGTGGACCACCAATAAGAGGACGAGTGACTACAGAGAGGCGGGACCACAAGACACGGCCAGAGAGAGCCCAAAGAGAAAAGTGTACGGATCCGCTGGGGGCCGGGAGGCCTGCCAGCCTCCTGGCCCCCCAATCTCCCTGCCTTGCCAGCCTGCGGGCACAATTGGCATAGAATGCATCAAAGCCTGAAAGAGCCTCTGAGGACTCCAGGACTCGCCTTTATCTGTATGCCCGGATCCATAAAGAAACTGCATTGTGCTTACTGCACTACGGACTATTTAGCTTTGACCTTCAGAAATGTGCTACCTTCAAATGGAAAAGCCCCGAGAACTTCCTTGGAGACAGTATGAGATACTGATGAGCACACACCTCTGGGTCAAAGGAGACGACCTTTTCTTAATTCTTCCTTAAAGACAAAGGGTGAGTTTTAACCCACTTCACATATGCATGTGTCAGGGTGCATAGCTGCCTGTGTATTTGTGGGTGTCATCTAATTCCATGACAACCTGAGAGCAGAGACCCATTAAACATAACTTCTCTCTCCCCTCCTTCTAAGAAAGAATCATCACAAGAAAAAGTCTCAGGAGTCACTTGCATTACTTACCAACCCCCCCCCCCCCCCCCCCCCCC
>PVIJ01005984.1:0-97115 GCA_004024925.1 Scalopus aquaticus | reverse complement strand
CTTAGCTATTGTAAACAGTGCGGCAATAAACATGCGGGTGCATGTATCCTTTCGGATTAGTGTTTTTGTGTCTTTTGGGTATATTCCCAGTAGTGGTATTGCTGGGTCATATGGAAGTTCCATTTCTAGCAGTTTGAGGAAACGCCATACAGCTTTCCATAGTGGTTGGATCAATTTGCATTCCCACCAGCAGTGTAGTTCCTATTCTTTCACATACTTTGCCTTTTCCTCTTCCTGACTCTGATCATTTTCTAAACTTTCAACCTTATGTCACCCAGCTTAGGCAGAAGTCCATGCCACCCTCTTCCCATGTCACCAGTACCCCATAAACTCCAGACAAACTAGCTGGGCTAAAACATGGTTGAATATTCAAAAACAAACAAACAAACAAATAAACAAGCATATGAAGTAACAAAGAGAAAAATCCACCAACTGGGAATTTAGAAGGCTAACAGAGGCCTGAGAAATGAGGCCAGAACTCCAACATGCTCACTAACCTCTCATTATCTGGTCCCTAATTCTGTCTGACTGGGCGTGGGAGTCCCTTCCTAATTCAGACCAGCATTACTGCCAGGTCTGTAAAATTCTATCTGTTCCCTTTGAAAATTGTTACCTGAAGATGTCTCTAAACCAGGCCTCCAGCTTAGCCCTAGGGGGTCAGAGATGACTCTGGAGCTCTGAAGTCCCTGGATCCCCGCATGAAGAAGGCCTTCCCTTACCTGGTGGAGCAACCGTGTGTTCAACAAACACTTACCGAACTAGACAGAAAGGCAAGCCTGACGGTGGGCCCTCAAGGTGCTCCCGGGCTAGAGTAGCAGAAGGAAACAGACTGTAACTTTCCAGTATGACAAGCCTCTGATAGAAAGAAACATGAGGGACTATTGGGGTGCAGAGGGGGAGCCTCAGATCAGGGAGCTTCCCAGAGACCTCAGGTGCAGAGCAGAATCCTGAAGAATAAACAGGAGGTTGATGGACAGCACAAGAATCAGCATGTGCAGAAGCATGAGAAGACATGACGCCAGAAACGGAAGGCCCTAAGTTCCAGCTCCAACCACATGGGGCTCCCCACCACCCTGCATGGATGCCTCTTTAGCCTACTGGGATCTATGAGTCTCGATTCCTGAAAGTACCACCCTTCCTCCCCCCTGCAGCCCCAGCCCCTCCATCTTTCACCACTTCCTGACCCTGTCCAGGCTGCCTGATGCATATTTGCAGACCACATGCCACGGGTGCCTCCACACTGGGAGAAAATTCAACTTAACTGTATTCAATTCTCAGGCCCGGGCCTGGATGGGCAGAGTCTCTGTGTCCTGACAGATCCCACCATCCCAGCCAACTGGGTATTTCCCAATCTTCCATTGCACCCCCACTGAGGTTCCCTTCTTCCAGCTGCTCCCACCTCACTGGCCTGTACTTTGGTGTTCCAGTCAGGCCCCTCGCCCACTTAGCCTGCATCCTTAGGAAATGGCCCCCCAGAATTTTTATTCCTTATTTTACACAAGAAAAATGCCTTATATACTCTGAGCTGAAAAGGGTCCATCATTCTCTCTCAACTTCTGTCTGCCCTATCTCTGCCAACCTATTTCTCCTTCAAAATATTTAGTGAAATGCTTTGCATTTTTGCATTACAGAAGTAGATGTGCTAACTTTAAAATATTTAGAGAAAAATAAAACTAGTTAAAGAAAAATAATTATTTCTTAAGCATTTAGAGAGCCTTTATTCTAGGCCAGGGAAGCACCAACTTGGGAAATAGGCATTATTAGCACCTGTATTTTAAATCTGGAGACACTTGGGCCTGAAGAAGTCAAGGAACTTGCCTGCAGCACACAAGCTACGAAGGGACTGAGCTGGCATTTGAACCTGTGTCTTCCAATCCAGTACTTTGCCTGCTACACCTGTGCTTTCTCTGTTATCTACCTCTGTGTGTCCTACTCACCCTCTTGGTACTGTCCTGAGGCCTAAAACTGGACTCAGAACCCAGTCATTCTTATTTGCCGGATTTCCACTCACATGCATGAGCAAGCCCGTGCACGTGCCTCCCCACACTTGCTAGTTCTGCCCCTCTGCAGTATCTTAAGGCGGTATTAACCTGGATTAAGTCAACTCAAGAAAGCCGAGGTTGGATTGGCGGCAACATTCTGTCTCTGGTCCCCTACCCCACCTCCACCTTCTAATCCTCATCCCATCCTTCACCCCAGTCGTCTTTCCTTTGCCCTTCCCCAACTGCTGGCCTCCATCCTTCTATCTTCCAGGAAAGTACCAAGGCCTAGATGTGTGGCATTCTGAACAGGCCTGCCTCTGTTCTTCATTGCCTAGGGGAGGGAACAGTGATTAACACAAGGGTGAAGGTAACCAGTCTCTCACCCTCCTGTCTTCCCAACCCAGGCCAATCCTGGGGCAGGGGCAGGGCCTGGGGAGGGCGAGCGTGGATCCTACCGCCTTCGAGTCATCAAGGCCCTGGTACAGCGCTACATAGACACTGCCCGGAGGGAATTTGAGGAGTCCCGTCGAAAAGGTTGGTTGCTCACCTCCAAGTCTTCCCCATTCCTGTTCCGTGCTTAGCTAGGATAAATGCACACACACAGATTCACACCCTTCTTCCAACCTAGTTATATGTGGCCCACCCTACCTTGCTGCTAGAACCACAACTTGTGCAATGTGGTCCCTTGCACTCAGTTACTCTCTGACCCATTCGTCTATTCCACTTATTTCATCCTCCATTTCTGCCTTCATTCATATGCTCTTTTATTCTCTCGTTACTCTCTTACCCATTCACTTCATTCACTCTTTTATTTATTCACTCATTCAACCAATCAATGGTCATTGCTATGTCTTCTTTGTTCCAGACCCTATCTTGGAGGGAGGGGGGACTGTGTTGAACAGGGACTCACAGGAAGCTTTCAGTCTGCTGAGGAAGAGGAAACTTCTGACTAGGCAGAAAGTGCTTAGCTAAAAGAGACACAGATTGCAGTGAGAACCCAAAGGAGAGGAAGCCTATCATTTTGAGAGGCTCATGGGAAGGGAAAAGGATGGAGTTCCAGAAGCTAGAGACAGAGAAGGTGAACTGAGCCCTGAGGATGGCTTTGAGCTGGATGGGTGTGGATGGGGAGGAGGGTTGGGAGGGGCAGATGTATAAATCTCCACCACTACAAAGCTTCCCATCCCTAGAGATTCAGTTGCCTTTTAAACTCACCACCACCCCATCCTACTCAGACTCATCTGCCCCAGACTGCCTGCAGGTCTGACCCCCGTCTATAAGCCAGTCTCTCACTTTCTCCACTTCTCTTCCCTCCGGAATCCCAGTCCTGTTGTCAGCTGGGGTTCTCTGAGGATAGGAACGATACAGGGCATGATGTGTGAGACCTCTCCATTAACACTCTCTCCCCCTCCCAGACCTGGGCAACAGACTGACAGAGCTGACCAAGACTGTGTCTCGACTGCAAAGTGAGGTAGCCAGTGTGAGGCGCACTCTGGCAGAAGGACGGACATCCCGGCCCCCCGATGGTGCCAGCATCCTCAGCCGTTACATCACCAGAGTACGAAACAGCTTTCAGAACCTGGGGCCCCCCATTCTGGAGACCCCAGAGCTGACAGTGCCAGAGATTGTGGGGACCCAGGAATCTTTAGAAACTGGGCTTCAGGATGCTGGAGGTGCTCGAACTCCAGCTTCTGGAGAGCCTGGCCCTTCCTCCCCAGCACCTGTGCTAGTACATAGGGCACGAGAATCAGAGGGGGCTGGGGACCTGCTCCAGGAGGAAGGTTTGGGAACCAAGGGGATGTCCTGATGCAGTGAGCAGTTTCCTTCTGTTGGTGAGTCAAGCCAGCCCAGATGGGGAGGGAGGGTCATTTAGGAGGTGCCTACATTGCTTTCCTTGCCTCAATAAAGTTTCTGTTCTGGATGTGTCAGATGTTTCCACAGCATGTGAAAATCTCTGTGTCTTGATGCTTTGAGATCCCCTCCCCTAAAATGAACTCTTGTGGGAGCAGGGCAGAAAGAAACAGCTTATTTGGGGGGTCCCAGGTATCTTGGGTTTAGGATCCTATTTTGAGTTCCCTTAAATTTTTAGTGTGTTTTCAAATCTTTAATGAGTTCTGAACTGGGAGGCATGGGGCCTGGTTTAGATACTAGCTCTTTGACCCTGAGCAAATTGCTTTTTTCCTTGACTTTACAAAATTCCTCATCTGACAAAAGAGCCAAGGAATTCATCTGTTCCCCTGCCTGCATTCCTGTTGTGGAACCTTTGGATGATAAAGTTTCTGATGTAGACAGGGGTCTGCACAGGAAGCATGTCTAAGAGTGATAAAAAAAGTCCCACATGGTCTGAGCAGGACAGTGATCCCATGTCATGGGATCAACCAATGATGAAATTCAGTGTCACCACACTGCAATACTGTTTAATCTAGTGGCCATCACCATACTGTCCTGGCTTGTCCCAGAGTCTCCACCACATAGTAGGGTTCCCTCCACCCCGACACGGCCTTATATCCCCCCCACATCCTGGTAGGGGAGATGGCTGCTAGGTCCGAGTCTGAAACCACATTCTTGTTCTTGAGACTGTTGGAAGCCCCCCTTCTTCACAGGAAGGTCACCAGTTCCCAGGACGCCTAAGTGGCAGGCACTGAACTTTCAGGGCCCAGCTCCTGAGAGCTGGAACCCCCCAGGGGCCAAAAGCTGGGTCTTCCAGGATTGCAGAGAGAAGGCCCTGCTGGAGGGTGAGTCTGGCGGCCCACCTTCTGGAGAAAGGAGAAAAGAAGGTGAAGGCCAGCAGGAGCAGGAGGGTAGTCAAAGCAGCTGAGGAAGGGCGCGGGAGGGTGACTCACTTGGAAAAGATGCACAGCCTGGCCTCTTCTCCCCTGCAACAGACAGCACCACGGTGAAGCCTCCACATAGAGACCCTCATACCCAAACTTCCTTCCCACTAGGCTCTGGCATGGGCCATTCCGCTTCTCCATTCATCTTCCCCTTTTGACCTTCCTTTCCTGTTCCTTCCCTCAGGAAATCTTCCCAGTTGGTCTAGCCCTCTCTGGCCCCACCCAAGCCCCAGCCACTCTTCCCTTGTGTTCCTGTCTCAGCACTTGGGAATGGCAAGTGTGCCTGTGAAGCCCATTAAAACTGGGGCCTCAAGTCCTGCCTGAAGCAGCACTCCTCTACCACTTTCTTCTGCCTGTTAACCTTAACCATATTCTTTTGGTCTAGCAAACTGTATAACAGATGGAACCTTTCAAGAACATTTACAGAATCATCTGAGACGATTCACAGATCTGGAAAACACACACAGGACCTTCTAAGAGTTGGAAGAATCTATGTCATAAAGAACAATACCTTCAGCTGACTTGTAGCCCTCAGTGTCCCCATTAACCAGGTCTCCCGAAGGTCCTGGGGACTGAGCCTTCCGGGCTGCTTTCACCCACCCTGCCCATCCTGCTTCCCTCATGCACAGCTCACCACCCAGATAGGCGCAGTTAAAGTGGCTGCAGGTCTGATTATAGCTCCAGAGTGACACTAGGCTCTGGGCTCCGTCCTGGGAGAACCTGGTGACCAAGAAGACTTCATGGGGGGGAATCAGCACCTCACGCTCCTCAGGAAAGACAGACAGGGATTGGATAGGGGCCCCAAAGCAAGTCCTTATAGAGAAAAGGGTGGCATTACCAAATCTGCGAGCTACCCCCTCATCTAGGGAGCTGGAGGTAAACTGGCCCAAGCGGACAGAGTCCCCTAGCCTTCTAGGTTCGAAGCGCAAGGTGCCCACACCTCGAAATGCCATCTCCTCAGATCCCCGCCTGCAACCCCCACTCCCCCGCAGCAACTGGAGGGCCCGGGTCAGGTAGAAATGCAGGGCCTTGAAGGGAAAGTGCCTCATGTAGAGCTCCCGGGAGCCACCGCCTGTCCGGACTGCCTGGTTCAGCTCCCAGTACAGGGTGTTAGATGAATTGGTGTAGACCATGACGGCGATTCCGTGCTGGGCTTTGAAGCCAGGGGGCAGGGTGAGCCCTTGACACCTGTGCGCCCAGGCTTCCTGGGCTGCCTCCCAGGACTCCCGAAGCAGAGCGTGGCGGGCCATCTCCTCCTTTAGCAGAGGGCCTGCCTTCTCCTCCATCTCCTCTGAGCAGCCCACATAAGCATCATCAAAGGTGTCTGGAGCCGCGCCCAGGGGTAAGATGGGAACAGCTTGGGCCTACGGAGGTAAAAAAGAGAGAAGCCGCCAGAGGAAAATGGGTAAGTCCAGAGCACCAGACAGGGGCGCTGGTGGCAGATCAGAAACACAGCATTTCATTGCGATGCCTACATATCTGGTGATTCAATTTGGCAAGAGCCCAAAGGCTTTAATAATACAGCACTAGACTCAGATGTTCATTGGTTCAAATCCTGGCTTCACAGCTACTACCTGTGGAATCGGGCAAGACTCAACTTTTCTGGGCTACTTCAACCTCACAGGGTTATTGTGAGGATAGAAAAGAGAGTTCACTTCCTAAACCTACAAGCAGCATTTGGTGGGAAGAAGGGCGACTTAACTTACAAGTGCTGTTCTGGCTCTATAGACCAGTAGGAGGGTGATAGCCAAAGGGATAGACAATTACCTGACCCCATCTTCAGACTCGTTCGTTCCCTCTCAGCTACCACACCAAGTCATTGTCAGTTCTAAGACTCTTGAGTCCTCTCCTCCTAATTTATAGGAGGTCAGTATACAGGTAAGGAGAGGGGAGTGTTGCCTAGGTAGGAGACTGGAAGTGAGGAGGAAAAAGTTGGAGGCAGCCTTAGGGAAGGAAGATGGTAAGATGACCAGATTGTAAAATGATCAGATGGTAAGAGTCGGGGTTCCGGGAGAGGAAATGGGAAGCTGGGTGTTACCACAGAGATGGAGATTCCCAAGAGGTGGAGGGTTAGGAGAAGTGGGATCCTAGAGAGAGATTTTTGAGGAGTCAGTCCCCCAGTCCACCTCCCCAGGGTCTGTCCCCCAGGTGTTCCTGGTAGGTCCCCCCCTTACCTGCCAGAAGTTCTGGAAACCAATCCAGCTGAGGGCGATCAACAAAACCAGCACCATCCCTGGGGGAGACTTAGGAGGACGAGATCCAGATGAGGATGGGACCAGCCGCGATGGACACGTCTTGGCTTCAGTGGGCTGGACACTCTTTTGTGGCATGAAGGGTCCCTGATCCAGGACCCGGCCCAGAAGGGGCGTGGGCGGGGCCAAAGATGGGCCTACGGGAGTGGATGGGGCCTTGGGTTGCCCAGTCCTCCCTGGCAAGCACAACCCCAGGTCTCCGTTCCCAGATTCCCCAGGCCCCTAAGCTCAGCGTTTTCTGGCGGGCGATGTTTCCGTAGTGATGGTGAAGGTTGAGCCATAATCTGGCCCCTGGGATGGGGGTTGGGGAGGAGTCGAGGACCCACCTGGTGGCTGCCGAGTCGGAGAGTTGGACCCACAGGGTGCTGAAGTCTGGACGGCGCTGCGCGGGGCTGAAGTCCGGATGGCGCAGTGCAGCGCTGTCCCCGGAGTCCAACCGATAAACAAAATCCTGGTGGCTAACTATAGCCCCCGCGGCCGTAACCCGACACCTCTCTTCCCCAACAACAGATGTAGGGCCTGCGGTGGGGGCGGGGGTGTCGGGAGAAGGGGCTGAGGGGCGTAGCTTCTCTCCCAAGGACTGCAAGTTCTTTCTACAAGACCTTGGGCGGCTCCAAGCAAAATGAGGGCCGTGCGAGGTGACTTGTGAGACAGGACGTCTCCCTTAGGTGGGCCCAGATCCTGCCTTGCCCGGCCCCAGACCATTAGGCCCTGGAGCCCCAGTGGGGTCTCTCCTCCCTGAAATCACTGCTAGGGTACTTGCTTATTTGCCTGCAATTTTCATACGACACACACGTTGAGTCACTCGTGGTCCAGAATCTGAGGCACCCACCCTTCTTCCTTCCCTTTATCTTCTCATCCTGTCAGGGTTGGACCAGATGTAAAGTAGCCTCAGATCCTTAGGGTTGAGTCGGGGAGCCCCCCAGATCCAGTCTGGTCTGCTCAGACTAAGGTGACCCAATGTTTATAAACACTTGCCGTGTGTAGGCTTGTCTATAAATAACCTGGCTGTGAGTTTTGGATGTCCAATCAGAGGTAATGGGAGAAGGGGCCAGCTAATGAATCTGGAATCGGAAAGCCGCTGTGGGAAAAGCTTTCAGACAGGCCTAACCTTTGGGGGTGGAAAGGTTATTGCCCCTCAGTGGCCAAAGGAGTTGGGGTCCCTGAATGTGAGGGTTTACGATGTTGCCTGCTGGGGCTGAGCTGGGCATGGAAGGTTAAAGCCTCTATCCTGCTCTGGCGCATTGATTTAGCCCCATCCCTATACCCCATCCCCTCAGCTTGCCATCTAAATAAATAATTGTTTCCACCTAAAATCCTGCTTTCTCTAAAAACTCTTCCCGTAGACCAAAACAGAAAACAAAGTGTGCGTCTGGGCTTGGGGGAAAGGTGGGGAGGACAGTAGAAAGAGTGGGTTCCCCAAAAAACAGAATGCCAATCAGTTTCAAGATAAATTCTTGTGCCCCCTTCCAAGGAGACTGATCACCCCAGAGTCTAGATTAGAAAATCACAAGTCACCCACTGCGTGCCATTATTGTGAAAAGCAGCAGGTAGCATCTTGTCTACATATCCTGCCTCTCCCTGCAAAGAGAGGAGAATTTACAGTTGCTGGACCAGAAGATACTGTTCTGGGACAGCAAGGCCTGCAGGGACAGTCCCTGACACCATGAGTTTGTCCTCTGCCTTCTGGCTTGGAAAATTGTTTCTTCCATCCCAAGATTTGGGACCTCCAGAAAGTCCTCCAAGAGAGGGAGTTAAACCTAGTCATTGAACAGAGCCCCTGAGTGAGGCAGAAAGATCACACAGCAAATCAATGTAGCTGGGAACCAGGACTCAGTCTCCCTAATGTGAGAATTTCTCCTCACACCTAAACTGAATCCCCATGCTCAGAGGAAAAAAAAAATGTAAGGAGAAACTCTCTGAGGCCAGGGGTGCTGAGTTACAGGATCAAATCCAGTTGGGAGGCAGTTGTTCCAGCCTGATCTTCCAGGCCTCACCCCTTCCTTCTCTGCTTCAGGGAGTCACTCGTATAAGGGGGGAGCACAGGCCCAGGGTAGACTGGGCAGAAGCTAGTGTTTCTGAGCTTTAAGGAGACATCCAGAAATAGCTGGGGGAGTGTCACATTTCTGAGCAGCTGTGTGGGGGAAGTCCAGTGGAGGAGGGGGTGGGGAGAGGAGGATTGACAGTATAAAGGAGAAGTGTACCCTGTCTCCCTCCCCCAGTGGCCAGCGCAGGAGACCAACACCAGCTTCCCCACTCTGGAGAAGGCCTCGGTAAGGGACAAACCGTCTGGGTGCCTGCCAGTCAGGGAAAGAGACTTTTGGGTTTTTTAAGGAGAAATTTGGGGTGGTTGTGGTGGAGTTTTAGGAATCATTAAGAAAAGTTTTGGGGAACTTCTTATGTTAGTCCTTGTAGGTTACTATAATAAAATACCCAGATTGGTTAACTAATTAACAACAAACATTTCTCACAATTCTGGAGCCTGGAAGTTCAAGGTCAGGGTGTCAGCACAATTGGGTCAGGACTCCCTTCCTAGTTCATAAGGGGCTCTATGGGTTCTCTTTTATATACACATTAATCTTGTTCATGAGGCCTCCACCCTTTTGAAATAACCCCAGTGACCCCACCTTCTAACATCACGTTGGGCATTCAGATTTCAACATGTGATGTGGAGGAGGGGAGGGGGACACACTTGGATCATAGCACCTTTGATAAAGAGGCTTGGGATACTGAGGGAGCTCGGGATGATTAGGTAGGTTTGGGGCCATTGGGAGAATTGGGGATTTCTGAATCACTTCCCAGAAGGGAATGTTCAGCAAGGGCCTGGATAAGGAGAAACTGGCGCGAGAAGCATCCTGAGCAGGATGAGAGGAAGGACAGAGAAGGGCCGCTCCCTTGGGTTATGAAAAGGGCTTGCCCAGTTGTCTCCACTTCTTCAACTACCACATCCTCCTGTCACTCCCCTCCCCTCCCCCCATGTGCCCCAATGCTGGTCACCAGAGTCATTAAGCCGCGTGCTTACAATGAGCTACAGCACCTGGAAAGTCCCTCAGACTCTCAGCAAACATTCCAGGAAGCCTCACCTCCCAACCTTATGCTGACCTCTGGGAACACAGGACGCATTGTCCCCACCTTCAACGAAACCCCAGGCCAGTGGGGAGACAGACATCTAAGGGCAGCACAGTGTAATTAGAACAGTGACAGAAGAGAGCACAGGAGGGGAGCCCAGTGGAATCAGAGGAATCCTGGAGGAAGCAACCTCTGAGCTAAGCCTTGAGGAGCAGGTAACAGGAAGACATCCCCAGCAGACAGCGCAGTGTGCGAAACCACACGGAGAGAAGACTCCCAGGGCGGTGTCACTGGGGACTTTTCTGACCGTAGCAGCCAGTGTGGGTGGCGGGGCATGAGGTTGAAGAGGTTGCGGAGGGCTAGGTCACAGAGGGCCTCATATGCCAGCCTGAGCAGGTTGGTCTCTGACCTGAGGGTTTGGAGGGAAGTTTAATTTTGTGTTTTCACTTTTCCCCCTGTAATTTGTTTTTATCTCTTCCTTCATAATTTTCATTTCTGCATTTTCACTCTGTGCTTTGAGATATTTTTTCCAGTCAGTCTGGCACAGAGGGCTTTTATTTTATTTATTTATTTATTAAGATTTTTAAATTTATTTATGCATACAAGCTGGGGTGCAGGCCAAGGGCATGGGGTGATGAGAGGATTCACCAGAGACAGAGTGGGGAGCAGAACAGGCAGATCAACTGAAGTACACTGCTGAGGGGAGCAGCGGGCGAGGTAGGAGAGGTCTGCTGCACCATGTGGGAATCTCCCCCCCAAGCGTTGAACTCGCGTCGCTGCTGTCGACAGCTGCACAGCCCACAGAAGGGTTTTAAGAAGGTAAAGAACTTGACATTAGAAACATTGATGTCCCCGCTCCAAAGAGGGTTGATTGGCAGGGGTTATAGGGGAGGGAGAGAACAGTGAGACCAGAGGCCAACCTGAGCCATGAAAGGGAATGCGGGGTGAGGAAAGGGAAGGTACATCTAGGATGGATCCAGCATTAGTTGGCAACTAACTTAATGTCTGATGAATGATTGAATGGCCATTTGGGTAACTGGATGAATAATGAGGGCAGTATATTATATGAGATTCTTCTGATGAGTTGACAGGTAACTCCCTGAGCTAGGTCAAGCCTAAAGAGGAATTTAGTACAAATACACAAGGATATTTCAGGAGATGCAAGGGCCAGAAGTGAAAAGTCTTTAAAAACCCAAGAAGATGTCTCAGTCCACCTGTGCTTTGGCGTCATTCTCCAAGCAGCTCTCTCTGCTTCTCAGTCTTTGCATCTTTCTCTAGGGATGCCATCTCTTCCCTCCCTCTATAGTACATCCATGGTTCTCAAGTGTCTTGTCTTATTGTCCATTCTGTTTCCTCTCAGACATCTGATGCCCCTGGAGAGTCTACATATGCCAAACTGAATTCATCATTTCCCCTCCAAATCTGATTGTTCATTCAATGTATTTTTTATTGAGCATCTCTGATGAGCGAGATGAGTGCTTAAATTTACTGTGCTCTGTGTATCCAGCTCACAACATGGAAACTTGAGTCTCATCCTTGATTTTTCCCTCTCTCATCTCCTCTATCCCATCAGTCTAGTAAATTCTAACTCAGGGTCCATCCTCACTGCCATGACCTTAATCAGCAAAAGTGATTCATTGTCCTTAGCCTGATTTCACAGTTCTCCTGTCCTATCGTAAGTCTCTGATCTCTTTTACTACTTTGTTCTTGCAGAGCAGAGATGGAACAGAAACAGGACAGTCGAGAGTTTTCACTGCATGACCATTTTGCTGTGTATCAAAAAGTCTTAGAGGCATGTAAACATTTATTGTCATGCTGATGGGCCTTCAGGTTGACAGCAGATTGGCTCATCTGACTGTGCTTGAAAGGGCAATTCTGCTTTAGGCTGCCACTCAGGTTCAGCTGGTCTTCTTGCTACAGGCTGGGCTCAGGTCTGTTCCTTACATGTTCATTCTGGGATCCAAGTTGCAGGAACAGTTCTGGGCCACTTTTGTATGCCTCGTGACCCAAGGAAAAGACCCTCTCTTTTGTTTTGGGTTCCCCAAAAGCAGACCCAGACACAAGGGTGCAGTGAAAGTCTTTGTAAGATGATCCCAGGATGCACTAGTAAAGGAGTGAGTGGCAACATGAGACAAAGAAGGGAGAAAAGAAAATAACAAGTGTCTTAATGAGCACACCAAGACCACTGCAGACAACTGGAGCTTAGTCCCACTATGGACCCTCTGACTTCCATCCATCATTGGTTGAAGGTTGTCCCTAAGGTTAGTAAATTCCCTGCACTTTTGGGCTGCCCTTAGCAAGCTCTCAGGGTGATAGAGAAAGCCTGAGACTGAAATGTGACCAGGAGAGGTGGGGATCCATTAGACCCATTGCACTTGTAATGTGAACTTGAAGATGGGCTGAGGAAATACTTGTTGGGGAATCAACAGAGTCTGGCACACTCCCTTTTACCGAGTGTCAATAGAGGTGCACAGAGTAGGGAAAATCCCACCTGAACCCATGGACAGCATTCTCCATGAGAAAGAGAGGATCTATTTTAGAAGTTCAGGCTTCTTCGATGGGTTCCAATAGTTCACAGGCGAGAGTAGCTTCTTGCTGCCATATAGGGGCTGCCCATTAGCATTCCATTCTGGAATTGGGGAGATTTATCTCCTGCTTTACTCCCCATTGTAATTGTTTTTGTCAATTCTATATACGCTATACCTCCTCTGGTTAGCGCTTCATGTAAGCCCCATTACTGGTACACGTTTATTTCAGTTAGGCAATTTGGGTGCCATTTGTAACATGCTACTTGAAATCACATACTACTTGAAATGACTTGCTCCTATTGTGACAGGTACTTTGTTGCCACTTTGCAGTGGGAACACGATAAGGAACACAACAGTCGTGGAGCAGGTTTGCAAGGCAAGACTGCTACTTGAGCTGAAGTTATTGTGTCATTTATCGAAATCATACAGGCTAGTTAAAGCTGATCATGTGACAATGGTGTGAGGAATAAGGTCTGGGGGGCAAGAGGAACAAAGTTTTTCGTGGAACAGAGACAGGGACATCGTGACCATACATCAAGAGACCTTTGTGTCAGCTGAGTATTTGATGTTATCACAGGCAGAGTTACCCCGAGACCACCATGGAGATAATTTTGAGGGAGAGAAGAAAACAAGTGCATTCTCTTTGGAACATGTTGAATTTGATAAAATCTACTGTTAACCCTATTGCCAGAGAAATGCACACCTCAATTTAAATGGTTTCTTGGCAATTACAGCATCTTAGATTTAGAGACTCATAAAGTCAGAGATGCATAGATGCATAGAATTAGGAAAACTTATTCCCTCCACCATATTCCCAAGAACCAGAGAGGCCTAGAAGCAGGGATGCTTAACCTTAGTGAGATGGGGGGATGGGGAACAGAAGTATGTGTCTTGTTTGTGTGAGGTGCATATATTCATTTATTGAGTAGAGTTTCAGCTTTTATCAGATTCCCAAATATAAGGGCCCACTGGCTATTTTACCATTTGTGTACAAAAAAGAAAACAGAAATAACTGAGGTTGGACATGGGGAATGACTGAGAGAAAGACACTTAAATTTAAATTTTGAACAATGAATATGGATTACCTATTAGAAAATTAAAATTTTATAATATTGGGTCACCCTGGTGGCACAGGGGTTAAAGTCTCAGCACTATCAAGCTATTGCCAGCTACTGTGGCATAAGTTCGATCTCTGGCCAGGGAGCTAACCCACATGGTGCAGCAGATCTCTCCTGTCTCACCCACTGCTGCCCTCAACTGTGCATTTCAGTAGATCCGCCTGTTCTGCTCCCCACTCTGTCTCAGTGAATCCTTTCACCCCATCCCCCATCCCTGTGCCTCTGGCCTACACTCCAGTTCTTGTATAAATAAGCAAATAAATAAATCTTAAAAAAAAAAAAGCAAATACCATGTAGTCACCAGTTAAATGAAAATTAAATAGAGATCAATAATAGTTAGCAATAGCAGAGATGTGGAGAAGGGATACTTTTGTTCATTGCTGGTGAAGTAAACTTGAACCTTTTGGGTGGCAATATAGAAGTGCCTGTCCAAATTAAAAAATTCTTCTAGTCTTTAGATATTATCTCATTTTTGATAGCTTTCCTATAAAAATATGCAGGCAAGGAGTTATATATATGGATGTTCACTACATTTTTATAGGTAATATAAAAAAGAAAAAAATCTACATGCCCATTTAGAAGGAAATGGTTGAATAAAGTATGGTTTAACTATACTATAAAATAACCACTGTCCTTATAATTAACAAGATAGATTTGTATATACAACATAGAAGGAAGTCTGTGGTATATTGCTTCTTGGGAAAAAGTTATAGAACTTATGTGTGCAAGCACTAAAAAGATAATAATTGAAAAACAGACTGACTGTGTACAGAAAACTATGTGTGTATGTACACTGAAATACTGCATTATATGTATGTGCATAAAGAAGTCCTGGAGAACACAAGAGGCTTGAGTAGAGAGAGCAGGCACATGTGGGAGGAGAGAGAGAAGAATGGGCACTTAGTTTTGTAGGGCAATCATATACTTTTTTTTTTTTTTATAACAAGCATGCGTTACTTTGTAATAAACAGAAAAAAAAAGAAGCACTGACTTAGAAACGGTTCCAATCCTGACCCAAAGCTCGGAAGCCTCCTTGGAATCATTCGGGGCCTTCAAGATGCCCAGCCATAGGGTGCGGGAACTTGTGGTTTCTCCCACCTCCCTATGGAAGTAAGTACCCTTGGTGTCTCCCTCCCTCTTTACTTTTCCCTCCCCACCTGGGGATCTATATCTGTCCATGGCCCTTAGGCAGTTGAGGGCTGAGGGAAAGAAGACTCAGCAGGTACCAGGACTGCAGGGAAAGGAGAGGACCTCTGGAGCCCCAAGTCCTGCTCTAAGCCTACACCTGGAGTCTTTCTGTGACCCCACCAGGTGACCCATGAGAGGAAGCCCAGACCTCCCACCATGGCAGTCAAGATCCTTCACAATTGGTCCAGTTTTGTCAATATTCCCATATGCAAGCTTGGCACATTAGACAAAATATTTTCTACCCTTCGCATCCTGATAGTGCTTGCCTTTCCTTTCTTGCTGCCCAAAACTTCTTTCTCAATCAAACCCCAGTCTTGTCTTTTCTTGTCTCCACTGGTTTCAACCTTGTTCCCCTATTCATTCTGCAAGACCCTGTTCACATGTCACCTCCTCCAGGAAGTCTCCCATGTTCCTTCCAGCAAGAGGGGTCCTTTTTCTCCCTTCTGCACCTCCATTTTCCATGTCTGTGTCAAGCACTGGGAATGGCACAGACTAGGTGTCAGTTAATATTTATTAAGCTGTACAGATTAACATTCCCATTTTCCAGATGAGGAAACTGAGACCCAAAGAGAGACAGTAATTTGCCCAGGGTCACCTCCAACATGCAGACTCCTGCCATGATATTTCTGTTGCTTGTGTCCATGGGCCTCACGGAAGCACTACAGGTATGGTCATCCTCCACTGTCCCCATGCTAGCAGGAAGCTAAGCTGTTGGTTTATGAACAATGGAAAGAGAAGCAGAGGGAGAGAATGCCTGGTATTTCCCTTGGGGATCATGCAGCCTGATGGGATAGCTCCAGATCCTAGTCCTGGGGAGTTTGCAGCTACCAATTCCCAGTCCCTATCCCTCGAGGTATTTTTGCATCCCTTAGTGTCTTTTTCAGCCTCCTGTAGGGGAAAGTTGCATGATAAGCCCCTGTTATCCAGGGTCCATCCTCTTGGTCCTAGCTTCTCCTCCTCCCTCAGTTCCAGGTTCACTCCATCATTAGACGAGAACTCTTCTCTCAAGAAATGCCCCTGGACATGGCCCCAGCTTCCTTTGATGACCAGTACGCCGGCTGTGCAGAGGCCATGATGGCTGCCCTCCCAGATCTCAACCTCACAGAGTTCCAGGCCAATAAAGTGTATGCAGATGGCTGGGCACTGGCCAGCAGTCAGTGGCAAGAGCGCCAGGCTTGGGGGCCAGAGTGGGGCCTCAGCCCTACCCGACAGCCCCTGAGACCCCCCGGCTTTCGCGATGAGCATGGGGTGGCTCTCCTGGCCTACACAGCCAACAACCCCCTGCACAAGGAGTTCAATGCAGCCGTGCGAGAAGCAGGCCGCTCCCGGGCCCACTACCTCAACCATTTCCCCTTCAAGACACTCCATTTCCTTCTGACTGAGGCCCTGCAAGTGCTAGGCAGGGGCCAGCGTCTGCCCCGGTGCCACCAGGTGTTCAGAGGGGTGAATGGCCTGCGCTTCCGGCCTGCAGGGCCTGGGGCTACTGTCAGACTGGGGGGCTTTGCCTCTGCGTCCCTGAAGAATGTTGCAGCCCAGCATTTTGGTCAGGACACTTTCTTTGGCATCTGGACCTGCCTCGGGGCCCCTATCAAGGGCTACTCCTTCTTCCCTGGTGAGGAGGAGGTGCTGATCCCCCCCTTTGAGACCTTCCAGGTGATCAATGCCAGCAGACCTGCCCAGGGCCCTGCCCGCATCTACCTCCGGGCCCTGGGCAAGCGCAGCACCTACAACTGTGAGTACATCAAAGGTGAGCAGGGCACGCTGGGCAGCAGCTCCTGTGTGGTGGGTGGACTTTCCCAGGCTGTTTCCAGAGGATACACACCCAGCTATTAAGAAACAAGCAAGCAGTGAGGAGGACGCAGACCTGTCTCTCTGCACCCCCACCCTCTCCATCTAAGGGGAGACACAGCCAGAGGCAGCATACTTCTTGTCTCAGGTGGTGTCTACACCAAACTTGGTCACTTTCCTGCTGGGAGGCCAAAGAAGGATTCCTGAACAGGGCAGGCAACTTGTCCCCACTTTTTTTTTTTTAAGATTTATTTATTTATGCATACAAGAGCTGGGGTGTAGGCCAGAGGAGTGGGGGGGGGGGGCGGTGAGAGGATTCACCAGAGACAGAGTGGGGAGCAAAAGAGGTGGATCTACTGAAGTACACTGCTGAGGGGAGCAACAGCGAGACAGGAGAGGTCTGCTGCGTCATGTGGGAATCTCCCTGGCGGGTTATCGAACTCGTGCTGCAGTGGCTGCAGATAGCTTCACCGTGCTGAGACTTAACCCATTGCGCCACCAGGGAGGTCCCTTTTCCCCACTTTTTGATAACTTTCCTATAAAAATAAGAACTTATATTCTTGGATGTTCATGGCGATATTATGTGTAATATAAAAATTAAGAAAGAAACCTATGTGTCTATCAAGAAGGAAATTATTGACTAAAATATGGTTTAACTA
The DNA here is from genome assembly GCA_004024925.1 of Scalopus aquaticus. Lineage (NCBI taxonomy): Eukaryota > Metazoa > Chordata > Mammalia > Eulipotyphla > Talpidae > Scalopus > Scalopus aquaticus. The sequence continues at coordinate 79,700 of PVIJ01005984.1, read as the reverse complement.
TATTATAAAATACCTGGTCAGTATTTTGACCTGGTCAATCTTTTCACTCAACTAGAAGCTGGAAGGAAATTAATTTCTAGCCACAGTAGTGGCAGAAATGATAAGAGGTCCAACCTCAATTTCTGAGAGGATCGTGTGTTTGATTGAATAGGAACCCTGTGCTGTCAGGCGTGCAGGGAGGGGTGGGGTGGTGAAGCAGCAGTTGGGTGCAGTGTTCCTACATTCCACTTCAAGCCAAGGCCTGAACTCTTCTTTCCATCCTCCCTTGACTGACCAGAGAAGCGTGAGGACAGGCTTAGGTTCTTAATCATAAGCGGCTGCAGGCTGCGGTCATGGCTGAGGGATTCCAGGGGCTCATGGGACCCATTTTCCTATTTATAGGCAAGTTCGGTGTGGCTCTAATTCTTGCCTCAGACAGCATCACGAGCATGCATGAGTTGACAAAAGGCGAGGAAGACCTGCAAAGGGCACAAAGAGCTCCCCTTGGCTGGGACAAGGCATGGCAAGGGAGTGGTGGGTGAGACGGGAGGCAAAGTTGTAGGCCGAGAGAGCAGAAGGAGTATCTCAGAACAGACCATGGCTTCTAGGGCTGGCTCTTGGCTTGCATTGCAGTCAAGCCTGGGCTAGGGACGTCCCACCATAAGGAAGCGGCACTGGGGGAAGTGGGCTGGATTTTCCTAGAACAAGTCAGAGATGGACCATCAAGCTTGAGGTCCTTTCCCATCTTGGGAGCCATTGAGCCTTTGACTCTTTTTTTTTTTTTAAAGATTTATTTATTTATGCACACAAGCTAGGGTACAGGCCAGAGGTGGGGGAGGATGACAGGATTCACCAGAGACAGAGTGGGGAGCAGAACAGGCAGATCAGAAATACACTGCTGAGGGGAGCAGCAGGCGAGACAGGAGAGGTCTGCTGCGCCATCTGCGCCATGTGGGAAGCTCCCTGGTCGGGCATTGAACTCGCGCTGCGGTGACTCTGGATAACTTCACAGTGCTGTGTCTTAACCTGTTGTGCCACCAGGGAGGCCCGAGCCTTTGACTCTTTACTCTTTCTTCCCTGCAGACAAGAAGTGCAAGGCTGGGCCCTGCCGCCTGGATAACTCAGGTGAGAGCTGCAGCATCGCTTGGGCTTAGTTTGGGGAGAAGCGAGCTGCTCTGAGTTGGGCTCCTTGCCTGGGTGTCCCTCTTACAAGGAAAACTAAAGATCAAAACAAGCAAACCCTCTTAGACAGTTCTGGGGGTTGCTCACCACTCCCAGAAGATGTTTATGTGTGGGGGCAGTGTTCAGGATGAGCTGACACCCCTGCTCCCCAGGCTGCCTCAAAGGAAATGCTGATCAGGCCCCAGAATGACTCAGGTTGCATCCAGGAGACAGGGAAAGGCAAGGCCCATCAAACCCTCCCTTAGGCCTTCACTTTCAGCTACAGAATTGTCCCTGTTACTGTCCTGAGGGCTCCCTCAGGTGGAAGCTAGGCCAGGAATGCCAGAGACCTGGGTTCTGGCACAGGCTCTGCCCTAACTTTCTCTGTGACTCAGTTTCTGTTATTAAGGCTGTTGTTGGGTCTTATTAGACCCAATATGTCTAATAAGCATATTGGACTAGAGGATTTCCAGGTTCCTTTAAGCTGTGACTCTTCTCTTCCCTTGAACATTAATGTACCAGAACCACCACTTCTGTAGGTGGGAATTGGTTCTGCCAGGGGAACCATCCCAAAATGACCATCCCCAGAGAAGAAACTATAGCCACCCTTCTCGTGAGTCCCTCCTTCTTCCTCAGGACTTCGGGAACAGTGGTGGGATTGAGTCCCAGTCTCCACTTTTTGTTTCTGCCATGCTCTGTGGGATAATACCACTCGAAGTTCCAGGCACACTGTGCTATGAATCCTGCCCACAACTTAGTGGTGGTGGTCGTTATTATCACAGATGAAGGAACTAAGGCATAGAGAGGCAAAGCAACAAGCCCTATACCACACAGCCAAACTCTTGGCAGCTAGTACTATGAGACTAGCTCCCTCCATTCCCCAAATACTATCTTATTTTATCCTTACTGCACAATCATTTATTGGAAGGAGGCAAAATCTCATTTTATGAAACCTCATTTTATAAAAAAGTGAGACCCAGAGTCAGTGACTTGCCCAAGGTAACAGAGTTAGGGACAGACCCACGACTAGAAGCCAGGTCTCTATCCTCCAATATGGTAGAGGTCTGAAATATTTCAAGCACTGGAAAAGTTTAGGATCTTACCTTCTGGCCCACCAGCACCTCACCTGCCAAAGCGTGGGCAGATGCGTAGAGTAGCATCACTAGATCCTAGTCAGTTCCTTCCCCCACTTCATCCCACCGCTGCAATATCTCATCTGTGTCAACAGGAGGCAGGAGAGATCTAGTGACCTCTGGAAGGTATCTGGGCTCTCCTGAGTCTCCTCCTGTCTACCTTCCCCCTAATTCTTTTTTTTTTAAAGATTTATTTATTTATGCATACAAGAACTGGGGTGTAGGCCAGAGTTGTGGGGGTGGTGAGAGAATTCACCAGAGACAGAATGGGGAGCAAAACAGGCAGATCTACTGAAATACACTGCTGAGGGGAGCAGCGGGTGACACAGGAGAGGTTTTGCTGTGCCATATGGGAAGCTCCCTTATTGGGGATTGAACTCATACTGCAGTGGCTGCGGATAGCTTCATAGTGCTGAGAATTAACCCATTGTGCCACCAGGGGGCGCCACCCCCCCACCAATTCTTGTTCTTCATCTCTGTCTCCTGTTGCAATTTTGTGTATCAGTCTTACCAGCTCACTCTGCTATTTTCTCTTCATCTTGTTTCTTCCTGGAACTCACTTTGCCTCTAAATCTCTCTCTCTCTCTCTGCCTCTAATTTCCCTGCAGCCATGGGTCGGGGCCCCCTTTCTGCATTCTGGTTCCTTCTACTGCTGCTGTGGCTCCTTACAGGAGAGGCCTTTCCAGGGCGTCCAGGCCTCCTCTGATCCATCAGCCCGAACAGCCTGCCTGCCGCCTCTGCCCGGCGTTGAGGATGCCCACCGTGTGTGGTCTAAGTATAGCCCAGGTGCATGCCAACTTTATCTTCAGGGAACTCTGGGCCTCTCTCTGGTAGCTGCCAGGCCTGCTGGTGGAGAAATAGGAGAGAATTTGGGAACTGAGCCTTAACCAGGGCTCTGGGAGTGAGACATTGAACAGAGGTGGAGGACCTCCAGGATAGCAGCAATTAACTTGCAGATAAAAGACTTAGACTAATGTGTGTGTTTGTGCAGGTGGGGAAGGGGGTTGGCAAGGAAAGTAGTGGCCAAGTAGTTGCTGGTGTTACTCAAATGCCTCACATGTGCACCTAAAATTTCCTATTCACTGCTCCAGGAGGCCTTCTCGGACCTCTCCCACCTGCTGGAGTGGGGGCCTGCTGCTTGCTCTCACAGGCCTCTGGGTGCTTCTCTATCTCATGTGTCCGTGTTTGTTTCGTGCATCAGACTGTGTGCTCCCTGAGACACGGGACTGAGTCTGAGGCACAGAGGTGGGGCTGGGAAATGTATGGCAGAAAGGGACATACAGTGTGAATAGTAGTCCCTGCACTGTCCCTGCCTTGGTCATGTTCAAGCCCTCCAAATGTCACAGTGGGAACGGCGTGGACCTGCCCTTACTCCAGAGGGCAGAGAGCAGGGGAGATGGCAGAGAGGGCTTTAGGACCTCTGGTGGGGTCTCCATCAAATCCCAGCCATTTTCCTGTCAGTGGAGATGGAATTCTGCTCTGATCCATGAGTCCTAGGACTACTGTCTCTAGGGAGACAAACCTGGAACCCCCAACTTCTACTACCATGGGCCCCAAGGGTAAGACAGCACACCAGAGAGGTGCTAGTCACACACTTTATTGAGTTGGGGTTTTATTGAGTAGGGGCCAAATCTCTGTGGAACCCTGGGAACTAGACCATGAATCCCCTTCTCTGAGCCCCTAGAGAGGGACAGGCAAGACAAAGTCCCTATAACAGCAGCCTCTGAGAAAAGACAAAAAGACAGGAAATGCAGTAGGTCTCTCCCCACTGCAAGCGCTAACCCTCAGCATCCAAGTTCAAGTCTACCTCCAGGACTTTGATCTTGACCCTTATTAGAATTCCTCCCCTTTAGGAGATGAGGGGAGTGGCAAGCTCCAGATTTGCCTTAGAGGTTAGGGTACACGGACAGCAAGTGTTCCCTCGTAGGCCGTGAAGTCAGCAGCCAGCACTGATTCTGACCAGAAGGTGTCTCGGGTTCTTAGGTCCAGTGGGGAGAAATGGGTGGCCCAGCCGAGGGCCAACAACCACCTGACCTTTCCATCCCTGTGTGGAGGTGCTGTGGCTACAGCTGACCTCCGGGTGCGGGTCTCAGAGGGCCTGCACCAGCACCAGGAGGCTCATGACCAGGGCCATGGAGAAGAAGATGCCCAGGAAGAAGCGGTCCATCACGCGGGCCAGGCGCTTCCAGTCCTCATGGCGGCGCTGTGCTGCCCGGTGGCTGCGGAAGGTGCTGGCAATGGTGGCGACGTGATGGAGTAGAGCTTCCTGCTGGCACAGACACTGAGGCTCGTGGCAAGGGCCTGCTGGGGGGCCAGTCCCTGCCTCAGAAGGCTGGGGGTTGAGGGGTAACTCATGTGGCCTAGACCACCCACAGGGTTCCCCCCGTTCCCGTACACACAGGCCCCGTGCCAGATAGCCCAGCAGGAGGGCCCGAGCCCAGGCAGGCACTGGGCGGGCACTGGGACCACAATAATGCAGGTTCATGACAAGAATGGTGAGTGCTGTGGAAAAGGTGCCCATGGTCATGGTGGCCATGTAGTACTTGCCTGCAAGAGAAAGAGCGAGCTGGACTCAAAACAAGAACGTGGGGAGCCTGAGCGTCCCAGCCACCGCAGCACAAAAAGGAACAAGCTCTCAGGAACCTCCAAGCCCAGCAGATGGAAGCAGGAAGGAGGCCAAGGTCTCCAGTCTAACGTTCCTGTAAGTGGGGTCTCAGCAACTGCCCACTTCCTGATTGCTCTCCCCATGGCTGGAGGCTGCTCTCAGAGACAACTGGTCAACACCACGCTCTTTAACGGCAATGGCACGAGCTGAGGCAATCTGATACTCTCAGTACAACTGGGATAACATTAGGACTTACCTCATAGATTTGTGGTGATGCTTCCCTGCATTAATAAATGGCAAGCACTTTGGAGAGTGTCAGGCACATATTTAGTACATTTTACCTGTTATTACCACAGTGGGGATGCTGATAGTCTTTCCTCAAGTAGTTAAGAAAAGACCCAGCCCCATATCTTCCTGCCCCATTGGAGAGGAAAGTCCTCCCTGGAAGGGACCCACTGCTTTCCCCCCCATCTCAGAATAAGACCTGCTCACTGTCACACTAAAGCATGGTCCAGTCTGTTGACCCAGGTCCTGTCCCCGCTTCTGCCCCTGGACAGTGGAGAACTGTGCAGGGACCAGTCTCCAGGACTGACAAGCCCTGGAGCCAGTCAGCGCTCTCTGCTCACCGATGAGCGGCACGCTCTCAGCCGGCGGCATGCTCTCGGCCAGGAGCAGCTGGAAGACGGTGAGCGCCAGCAGCACGGTGACACCCAGTGACACCTTCTCGCCTGAGTCGGCAGGCAGGTGGAAGGCGAGCGGTGCAAGCAGCGAGATAAGCACGCAGGGCAGCAGCAGGTTGCACACGTAGGCCGCAGCTCGGCGACGCAGCAGCAGCGTGAAGGTCACGTCCGGGTAGGGCTCGGAGCAGCAACCGTAGGTGAGCACCCGCCGCCGCGCAGGCATGCCCAGCACGCGCCACTCCACGTTCTCCACAAAGTCGGCCAGGCTGGCGGCGGTGCCGCGCGGCCGCACGTCCAGCTGGTGCCCGCCATGTGTCCAGGAGCCAAATGTCAGGCCGCAGCGCTGCGCATCGAACGGGAAGGCCGAAACATCCACCCGGCAGGAGCTGCGTGTGATGGCGGGCGCGTCCCAGCGCACTGTGCCGTCATGCCGCAGAACCACGTTGGTGCTGGCGGAGGCCGGCAGCTGAGCGTCAGCCCTGTAGGAGGTGGGTGCGCTCCGTGAGGTGACCACAGTGGAGACCCAGGGCCATGGAGGCAGACCCCGGGGTCTCTGCAACTACAGAACTCTAGGGGTTAGGGGGCAACGTGGAGGGTGGAGTGTGGGCTAAAGAGGACCCTCTGTGCCTTTAGTGCTCTAGAAGGGGCTCCTCCTGAGGGCCCAGAAGGGTCACAGATCTAGCCCAGGGCAGTGTAAAAAGGCCTCTGCAAAAGTTGGCACCTGCCAGCACAGAGACTGCCCTTGGGTGTCATCTGCAAAACTCTTTGAGGAGTTAGGGGTTGTGTGGGAAAGAAAACTGAAAACTAGTGTAGGTGGCACAAAGGAATGTTCCAGAGTTGCAGACCCAGGAGGAAATCCCTGGGGAACCCTGAGAGACTCAGAAGCAGCCTGGAAGAGGGGCGGGTGCAATACAGAGACATTCGTGCCCCAGAATTCACTTCCAGAGATACATAATTGGCCCAGGATCACATAATGGGTTCCCAGGGAACTGTCAGCCTGCTTTGGTTTGGGGCAGTCTAAAGAGGGAATGCCATGGAGGGACTGTGAATTTAGAAGGCAGCATAGCAACCAGATAGGTCAGTGGGATGGGAGGATGTCAGTGCATACCTAGAGCCTAGGGCAACTCCAGGAGAGGTAGGGGAAGGGAGGGGCCCAGACAGGCATTACTTGTTATAGAGAACGATGTCTGGCCGCCACACAAGGCTGCTGGGGATGCGGATGGCATCTAGGCCACCATAGGCATTGGGATCCCATCGTAGGTAAGCATCTGTCCATTCCTGTCGGATCCACAGGTACAGAGTCAGTACTTGGTTCCGCTCATCCTGGCAGGGAGAATGGGTACAGGTGTAGACACATGTACATGCTTACCCTCTTCTGTATATGCAAGCTCATCTATGGGGCTCTGGAGAGCACCCACAAAACTGACTTGCCTATGCAGTCCTGTTCCCACCCAAGCCTGACCTTGCCATGGGACCTTAGCACGTTCTTCCCTGGGCCCCAGTTCCTCAGAAGTTACATGGGCTATAATCCCTGTTAGGTAGGGATTCAGGTGTGCAATTTGTGGATACTAACAATTAGTATCCATCAGTTAGTAGTTGTTAGCATTGTTGGTAATATTAACATTTACAGAAAATAATTGTTTGGTGAATAATCCTAGTCACCTCTCCCCCAGCCCCTTCCCCCTTTCCTGGATGTGGTTACAGACACATCTCACAGAGTACAACCACCAAGACATACCATGTCGATGATCTGGGACAGTGTCACCTCCAAGGTTACGTTCAGAGCTTGGTCTGTGTCTGCCACAGGTCTCAGGGCACTTGTGTAGTTGGCAAAGAGGTCACGGAACAGTTTGTGAGCCAGCCTGCCCTCGACTCCCAAGCATTCTGGGGGACCAGTAAGAAGGGTTGTCTATCTGAGACCTTAGTCCAGGGGTCTCTACTCATATCCTATACCCACAAAGACCGGAGCCCTGTCACCTGCTCTACTCTCTCACAGCCACCATGTCACCATGTCTGCACCTTCTTCCTCTGGCTCTAGCTTGAGTTCCTCCCTGGCCGGCCTCCTGGGGTGAAGGAGCTCTGAAACCTGCTCCAGGAAACAATATTCCCCAGTGACCTCAACTGGAAATCCAAAATTCTCTCTCCCCGGCCCTCCCTGGTGGCACAACGAGTTGAGTCTCAGCACTATGAAGTTATCCAGAGCCACTGCAGCACGAGTTCGATCCCCGGCCAGGGTGCTCCCCCCATAGCTCAGCAGACCTCTCCTGCCTCGCCCGCTGCTCCCCTCAGCAGTGTATTTCAGTCAGTATGCCTGTTTTGCTCCCCACTGTCTCTAGTGAATCCTCTTACCCCCCTCTCCACACCTCTGGCCTCCACCCCAGCTTGTATGCATAAATAAATAAATATTTTTAAAAAGCAAAACAAAAAAAATTACCTCTCCTTTCTCCTGCCCCCTCCCCCTCCAATCCAACCCATCCCCAGATCCTGTCAGTCAGGTCTTGAATGTGTCATCTCCTCTCTAGCTCAAGCCTCATCCTCCCTGGCATGGACCACAGCTGCTGCAGCAGTCTCCTTACTGCACCCTTCGCGTCTAACCATCCTTCACACTTCCGATATATCAAGTTTTTAAACACACAGAACTGACCAGGCCAATAGCTGCTTAAAGCTGTTCAATATATCCCCACTGCCTGCTGGATAATGCCTGAACTCTCAGATTGGCATTCAAGGCCCTACATGATCTGGCCTCTCCCTGACTTTTCCAGCTCTGTCTCTGGGAGGACCCCCTCATTACTCCTACCTTACCCAGGCAAGTCTTCTCTTCAGCACAGCCCACATCTACACTCCCTAGATAGTTTGTTCCCAACACAGGGAATGAAGGGCGAAATAGAGTGTGTAGAGATCGGTTGAGGGAGGATGGAAACATCAGCAGTATCTGGAGATCCAGGGTTGGCTTGCTGAGCTTCATACCTGGAAAGAGTTGAAGCAGGAACAGAAGGCCCAGGCTGGAGACAGAGAAGCTGAGGCTGAGGTGGTGGCTCCAGGGACCCATGGCTCTGCCACAGCAAGAGATGGGGCAAATCTCAGGGTGTGAGCCTCTTGTCCCAAACTAGGGCAGCCTTTGGCCCTGCTGGCAGGGATGGTGTCGATAGAGAACACCTCTAAGTCAGAAGTAAGACTGAGATCTCTGCTGGATTTAGCTGCTCTCAGGGAGCACTGCAGCCCTTACATTTATCTGCCCCTATTCGTAGTTGCTCCTGGATTCTAGCACTTGGCTCTTCTCTGTAGGCCCTTGCTTCTTCCAACCTCTGTCTCTGTTCTTTTCTCTATCCCCACCCCCTTTATCTCTCGCTCAGCCTATTTCCTTTTGTCTTCTCTGTAATGCTTTCGTGGTCTCTCTTTGCTCCCCTCGTTCTGATCTTCCTCTTTCCACTCTCTCCTCTGCCTACTTCTACTTTAGCCCTGACTTCCTCCCTCCATCCCCCAGACCTGGGCTCCTAGAGAGCTGTACATTCTCAGCAGGATAAGAGCAAGGGATCCTTCAGCCCTCAGCCCTTTGAAGAATAGGACACTAGACTCCTCCCCTCTTTCATTAGCTTAATTACAGGGTTGGGACATCTGTGCCCTTGGGAATTAAGCAACTGAAACTGACACCTCAGGTCACTGGGACTTGAATTATTCAAATTCTGTAAGACAGTACCCAGGTTTAGCTCAGGCCCAGACTGAGAGGTTGGAGGGTACAGGGATGGCAGGTTTAGGATCTGCGGGAGATGGGAGCCAGGGCCTGGGTTGGTAACTATCCTTCTGCTTCTGCCACCACTGCTGAATTCTGGATGTTCCTTTTAGACTGTCAGCTCTGCTCCCAAAGAGGGACTGAATACACTATTCAGGCCAGGTACAAAATGTGTCTGGCAATCTCTTCCCTCCAGTTGGGGGTGATGCTGAGCGTTGGGCTGCCACAGAGTACCCACAGCCATCCCCTCTGAACCTGTGTTCTCCCCATGCCCAAACACTGCAGCAAATATTGGGTAGCAGGGAAAACACAGGTTTTAGAGTCACTTTCAGCTTTGTCTTATGAGCTGTCTGACCTCAGCAAGATACCGAAACCCGATGGGATTCAATTTTCTCAAATTGGATGATGGAATTAATAGTACTTACACAACAGTGCAACTTAAAAGTTCTAAGGAGTAAATTAGACAACCTGATTATGCAAGGGAAGTGCCTAGCTCACTTCTTAATGCACATAAGACAACAGCATTTGCTCTAATCTCAGTCAGTCAGGATATCTTCAGGAACACATACTTAAATTCACAAGCCCCTAGCTGCTGACAACTCCTATTCTACTTTCTGTCTCTGATTTTGACTAAGTGCCTTATATAAGTGAAATCACACTGTATTTATCTTTTAGTGACGGGCTTATTTCATTTAGTACAATGTCCTCCAGGCTCATCCGTGTTGCAGTATGTCAAAATTTCTTTTTTCTTTCTGTTCTTCAGACTCGATGTTTTCCATTGTCCTAGTTCACTCATTCTTGCTTCTACTGGCTCACATATTCATTTGAATCCCTTCAGCTACTGTATTTTTTAGTTTGAAAAACATTTTGGCATTTTGAGATTTTCTCATTGCCATTTTGTTCAAATGTGGCTTTTTAAAAAACTTTTCCCACAGCTTCATTTCTTGGAGCACCATTAAAACAGTCATTTTAATTCCTGCCATCAGGGCTGTCTCAGGAACAATTTCTGTTGGTTTATCTTTCCTTTTTTAAAAAAAATTATTTATTTATGCGTACAAGAACTGTGATATAGGCCAGAGGTCCCGGGGAAGGAGGAGAGGGTTCACCAGAGACAGTGGGGAGCAGAACAGGCAGAGTAACACTGCTGAGGGGAGCAGTGGGTGAGGCAGGAAAGGTCTGTTGTGCTATGTGGGTCAGCTGCCTGGCCAGGGATTAAGCTTATGCTGTAGTGGCTGGGATAGCTTGATAGTGCTGAGACTTAAAAAGCCTTTTTTTTTTTAAAGATGTATTTATTTATGCATACAAGCTGGGGTGCAGGCCAGAGGTGTGCGGTGGTGAGAGGATTCGCCAGAGACAGAGTGGGGAACAGAACAGGCAGATCGACCGAAATACACTGCTGAGGGGAGTGGCGGGTGAGGCGGGAGAGGTCTGCTGTCGCTGTGGGAATCTTGAACTCGCTCTGCAGCTGCCGCTCTGCAGCTGCCAACAGCTCCACAGCACTGCTGTGCTTAACACATTGTGCCACCAAGGAGGATCATGCACTGAGTCTTTAATCCCTGTGCCACCAGGGAAGCCCTGGTTTATTTTTCCTTTGAAATAGCATAGTTTTCTGTTTCTTTGATACCTGTGCTTTTCTTATTGAAAACAGGTCTTTGAATCTACTAATGTGATAACTCTGGAAATCAGTTTCCTCTTTTCCCAGAGTTTTTTTTTTATTTTTAATATTTTTTTATTTTTAAAAATTATTTTTATTTTTAATAATTGCAGGCTGTCTCTGCACAAGGATCAGCCTGAGGTGAGGTGTAAACTTAAAATCTTCTCACGTCTTAGAAGTGGTATTGCTGGGTCATATGGAAGCTCCATGCTTAGCAGTTTGAGGAATCGCCATACAGCTTTCCATAGTGGTTGGACCAGTTCGCATTCCTACGAGCAGTGTAGAAGAGTTCCTTTTTCTCCACGTCCTTTCCAGCATTTGTTGTTGCCTGTATTTTTAATGTGTGCCATCCTCACAAGTGTGAGGTGGCATCTCACTGTGGTTTTTATTTGCATTTCCTTGATTATAAGTGATGTTGAACATTTTTTCATGTACCTGTTAGCCATTTGTTTCTTCTTTGGAGAAGTGCCTTTTTAGCTCTTCTGCCCAATTTTGACTGGAATCTACCCAAAGGACACAAAAACACTAATCCAAAAGGATACATGTACTCGTATGCTCACAGCGGCACTGTTTACAATAGCAAAGGTATGGAAACAACCCAGATGTCCATAAATAGACGACTGGATCAAGAAGTTGTGGTACATATACACAATGGAATACTATTCATCATTCAAAGAAGATAAACACATGCAATTTGCAGCAACATGGATGGAACTAGAGGGGATCATACTCAGCAAAATAAGCCAGAAAGAGAAAAATATCGAATGGTTTCACTTATAACAGGACTATAGGGAAACCAAATAGGAGAGAGACACTCAGCGGGGGGGTGGGGGGGTGGAGGGGGAGGATAAGGGCACAAAATGGAGTAGAAAAGGACACAAGGGACCACAGAGATGGATCCCGGGTGAATTGGTGGTGGGTTACCCAAAGGGAATACAAAATGTAAAAGATATAAATAACAACAAAAAAAAAATATATATATATATGCATATAAATCTCAAGTCTTTTCTGAACTGTCTTTCTCTGGACATGTGTGATCACTTCCTGATTTTCTACTAAAATGTAGCTATTTTGAATGTCCTACACTGGTTCCCAAAAGGGAAAAAAGAAAAATGAAAGGGGAAAATATTTGTAAAACTCATACAAATCTGAGAATTTGGATCCAAAATACACAAGGAAACTTTAAAGAAAACAACCCAATTAAGAAATTAAATTTTTTTTTTAAAAGGGCAAAGAATCTGGGGAAGACATGCCACCAGATACATAGATGGCCCAAGGTGACTAATGAATAAGGAATGAAATATTTTCACATGCTGCAACATGGATGAACCTTAAAAATGTTATGCTAAGTTCAGACAGACCAAAAAGTGCACATACTATATGAAACATCCTGAGTAGGCAAGTCCATATAGACCGGGTGTGGGTTGTTTCCCAGGGCAAGGGAGTGAAGGGGAATTGGAATTAACTGCTAACAGCTATGAGTTTCAATTTAGAGGGAATGGAAATGCTTTGGAATAAGTGATGTAGATTGCGTAATAGTAAATACAGTAAAAACCACTGTAGTATACCCTCCCAAAATGTGAAATTCATTACATGAAGTATATCTCAATTTAAAAAATGTTTTATGTCTTAAATTTTAAATGGCGAAGAATTTGAATAGATAGGTCTCAAAAAAATATGTAAGTGGAAAATTAGCACAAAAAATGATGCTCAATGTCACTAGTTAATAGGGAAATGCAGGGCCTCCCTGGTGGCACAATGGGTTAAGCACGGCACTATGAAGCTATCCCGAACCACTGCAGCCTGAGTTGGATCCCCGGCCAGGGAGATTTCCACATGGTGCAGCAGACCTCTCCTGCCTCACTTGCTGCTCCCCTCAGCAGTGTACTTCAATATGCCTGTTCTGCTACCCACTCTGTCTCTGGTGAATTCTCTTACCACCCCATGCCTCTGGTCTACACCCCACCTTATATGCATAAATAAATCTTTAAATAAAATAGGGAAATGCACATTAAAACCAGAATCAGGGGGCCTCCCTGATGGCGCAGCAGTTAGGTGCTGCGCTGTGGAGCTGTCAGCAGCGCGCGATGTGAGTTCGACACCCAGCCGGGGATAATCCCACATGGCGCGGCAGACCTCTCCTGCCTCGCCCACTGCTCCCCTCAGCAGTGTATTTCTGATCTGCCTGTTCTGCTCCCCGCTCTGTCTCTGGTGAACCCTCTCGCTGCCCCATGCCTCTGGCCTGTACCCCAGCTTGTATGTATAAATAAATAAATCTTAAAAAAACAAACAAAAAACCAGAATCTGAATGGCCATAGTGAAAGCAGTGGACAGTAACAAATGTTGGGAGAGGATGTGAAGAAATCAGGACCTTTTTCATTGCTGGTGGAAATGTAAAATGATACTGACCATCTTGGAAAAGAATCTTGAAAAACTACCATTTGACTCAGTAATTCCACTCCTAGGTATATACCTAAGGGAAATGAAAATGTATCCCAACAAAAATTTATACATGGAATGTTCATTCTCAGCTGAGTAACCCCTGTCCTCAGTGGCCCAAGGAAACCCCAGTCATGAGAGACCTATTTCGCTTTCTCAGCTCTATTTTCCCCAGAAGTCTCTAGGCTAATTCTAACGGAAATAGCCTCACATATTCAGTTAAACAGATGGGAAAAAAAAAAAAAAAGACTTGAGCAAGAAGGCTATGGATGCAAAATAAATTCCACTGGGAAATGTGAGAACCCCCCTCCCCCATCCCCTAATAGGAAATTCAAGTGCATAAATATATGTATAGCAGTTAGGATGAATCAATAACCTTAACCTCCTACCTCTAATCTTGCCCTTATAAATGTAGCCTTTGAACTAGTGTATATCCCAGTTTAGCACCAAATTGTTCTCTTTAACCCATAATCTATGTCTCCATTTAGACTGCAAATTGAGCAAGGCCACCATAAACTCCTTGAAGAGGGCTCCAAAACACAAAGGGAAAGCCAATACCATAAATGCTATAAACATTTCATTTTATTTTTTTAAGAAAGTAGCTTCAGAAAAAGAGGAAAATAATCTAGATGATTTATTTATATATATATATATACACTTTTTAATAAAAACCTTTACATAATCTTCATGCATAAAGACCCAGGGGGGCCATGTGGTCTGTGACAGTCCTAACGCCAGCTGTGTCAGCCATCATCCGGGGCTCCCACAGCTGGCAGCAGTATAGCAAAGGCCCTCTTGTCTACCTGCCCCTGAAGTCCAGCTTCTTGGCGGCCTCAGTGATTGTTTTTCCATCTGGGACTATAGATGGTAAAAAATGCTTTGGGCTAGAATGGAGGGGCAGGGAGGTCTACCAAAACTGTCATATTTTATCCAAACTCTTCAGGCAAATCTAGACAGGAGGCCTAGCAAGGTGATAAAAACCAGGGATCATACTGAATTCTGGGAGCTTCTCAGAAATGTGAGATGTGACCAAGGGCTCCTGCACATGGCAGTGAGGAAGGTTTGGTGTTCACAGAACACTGGAGGCAGGAACAAATAATCCTTGAAGATCCATCCCTCCATAGAGAGCACTTAGTTCTACTTTAATGAGTCAAAAAGACCTTGTTCTGCTTCTTAACCCAGTCCAACCCTCTTGACTCAAACTCAGTCAACTCACCAGCTTGAGACAGGTTTTCCTTATTTCTGTGGATAGTTAATCTGCTAAGGAAGGTTAAGTCCTAGGTCGACACCTTTGTCACATCACCTGTTTTAAAGACTCCTAGTTTAAAAGGGCTGGGGTGGAAGTAGGGTACCAGATTGGCATGGAAGGTCACAAGATCCAGAATGGCTGAAAGTGGAGAAGAATTCCCTGGCCTTTGGCAGGGATCCTGCCAAAGGTGCTTTATTGACCATTTTTTAAAAGAAAAAATGGTCGTAAGGATGGTAAAAAAGAGACTTAACTCTCTTTTTTGGGTTCCAAAAGCCCTTACACTATGTTCTGTATTAAGAAAAGTCCTGAACACCTGAAGAATGCTGCTTGAGGCAGCAGGAAGAGGGTGGATTCCATAGCCAACCCAGAGAATGGCAAACAGTGCCAAAAAACCCAAGGGGCAGGGGGAACCTCTTTGTGATGAGTGTGAATGAGCAGGTGAGCGTGGTGGTAAGAGCCAGGGACTCACTGGCTCCCGACAGTAAGTTCTCGCAGGTAGGACTGTGTGAGGCTGCGCAATTCCTCCAAGGCGTAGTCCTCAGGCATGGGGAGCCGGCCAATGTGGGGAGCCAACAGGCGCAAAGGGACTCGTTGAGGGTCTGGTGCTGAATCAGAGGTTGCATCAGAGGCATGCTGAAGACTCAGTACTACCCGCAGCAGGTTAGCTACACGTTTGGCCATGTCTGGGGAAAAAAAGAGGAGTGAGCACCAAGGCCAGATGGTAAAGGAGGGCACTGATAGGGATGTAAAAACCATAAAGAAATGAAACAAGCAGGTGGGAAGCCAGGAGAAGCTAGAGGTTTACCTGACTGAGCCAGGCGATCCTTGGCATTGTAACACTGGATTTGCTCTATCCGGTTGCACAGTGAGGTTACTTTGGTGTGTAACTGCTCCAACTCATAACCTGAGCAATCCACCTACAAAGGAAGAGAGTAATCAGCTGGGTTAAGAGGAGAGCCATCACCCTAATCCAACCCACTGACTATACAAAACTCTGAGGGAGGAGAAAATGCAAGAAGCATCAGCAGTACCATGTCATCACCATCCAACCTAGTCCCTAAAGACAAGGCACAACCCCAGCAGTAATACAAAGCAGGAAAGTAATCTACTGTGGGCCTGTGGGCTATACCAGGGGACAGCCTGGGGGCAATGGGCAGGGCAAGGGTAGATGGGACACAGCCAGAGAACCTGTCATTGGTAGGTCCAGAAGCTTCCTTAACCCACTACCCAACACCTAGTCAGAGAGATGCCCTAGGGGGAAGCCCAGAAGGTCTCTGCACTGGGACTGGAGGAGGGGGGGAAGGGCGTCCTTTTATCAGTTCCCACTTCTAGGTCTCTATCTAAAGAATAGAAAATCATTAACTCTAGAGATTATATGCACTCCAGTGTTTACTACGGCATTTTCAACTTAAGTGTCCACTGATAGGTGGCTGTATGATATATACACACAGTAAAATACTATTCAGCTATTGAAAAAAAGATGAAATTTTGTCATGTGCAGCAAAGTGGAAGAAATTACTGGGGCTGATGCAAAGCAAAGCAAGTCAGAAAGAGAAAGACAAATACTGGATGATTTCATCTTTATGTAGAATATAAGGAAACAAACTAGATGAGCAGACAAACCAAAATAAAAATAAATCAGTTAACTGTGACAACAGAACTGAGGTTACCAGAAATGAAAAGGTCTCTGTGACTTAAGGGAGGACAGAGCAAGGGAAAGCAAAGTGGTGGTTTAAGGAACTCAGGTACCTGCTGTATATGGTGGAGCATTTCAATGACTCGAATATAGTCCAAGTAAACAAGCCCAGACGTTTCCCAGTCCTGGATTAGGCCACTACGCTCTGGAGGAGCCAAGTCTTCCAAAAACCCCTTCAGGTAGTCATAGTTCTCATTAATGATGGCATCTGAAGAAACAAAACATTTAGTACTATCTCTGCACAGTATATGGTTCCCAAAAGTACAAAGAGTATGTGGCAGAAATCTAAGATAGGAAGGACAGAGAAATAATGTTAGGTCAGACCTGAGAATTCTAAGTAGGTATTCTGAAATTCTCTGAAGGAAAATGTGCATAATTTCTGACTTCAGTTTCCCAAATGGGTAATTCTGCTGTTGTTGAATAAAATTTCATAAGTAAACAAAGAGCTCAACATCATTAGTATATATCAAGACTATTCCTACCAAAAGGTGAAGTAATAATATTGCTCTATACCTCTTGTCCTTCACCTTCTTTTCCTGGTCTGCACAGTTTTTACGAAGTGTGATTTGATTCAAACTGGTCACGCCCTGTACTGAGCATCACCTCTGGCCCTGACTCATAATGGTGTCCAGAGGTTAGAAAAAGTGGAGGTGATTCCAGGAGACACAGACTCTGTTTGAGCACTCACCAGAAGCTAAGTGCCGGATGATGAGTTTGTGGCAGCGGTTCCAGTGCCCGGCTTTAAATAAATAGAGGGCCTCCAAGTGTTTGTCAGATTCCATGTGCGCTCGCACAGCTTTGGCCTCATGAATCCACTCAGCAGGAACACAAAGCTTCTGGGTCAGAAAAGTCTCCTTAGCCCAAGATTCAGGGGTTTCCAATAGTTGGCAGTGTCGAGTAAGCAGCTCTCGAACTGCCTTCTCACGCATGCTACAGGAAGAAATATGGGTTGGAATAAATCTCATCCTCACTGATAGAGAAGGCTGCCTTGGATAGTTCAGAGTGGCCCTTGGGGTATTTTCTTAAATTGCAAGTCTTGACCCTTAGTTTAGCACTTCAATCAATCAATCAATCAATCAATCAATCATCAAAAGCCATCACAGCAGCATTTACTTTTTAAATGAAAGAATAAAAGTAAGCACATTATATTTTCATAGTCAAAGAAGTCTGAAAACAAATACTCTCTTGGGAAGGTTGCCTATTACTCAGAAAAAGCTTCCCCTAACTAGAATCTCCACTTCATTTCCTCTCTAGTATCAGGAGATCAAGGACTGGGAAGGGGGACTTAGACTCCACAGAGAAGTCCTCTGCAGTTGATTCCCTTTCTTTCACAAGTTCAATTTAAGGAAACAAGGTAGTTTTTTTTTTTTTAAGGTAAGGTCCCTTTTTTCCTCTCAAAGCTATCAATCTTTCTATTTTTTATCTCTAGATTTAAGCTAAATTGACTCTTTCTGAGCTCAAGGCCCCTTAAGTAGAATTCTTTTTCTGTTTGGGCCAAAAGACCAGCCGATTTCATTTTAGATCAAAACTATTCTCATCTTTCTTAAGTTAATGTTCGGAACTCATTAAGCTTTTCAAGGACTCCCAATCTCATCACATCTGTCTCCTTAATATTCCATCCCCCCCGAAAGATCTACTTTTCCACAGCCAAAATTAGTCAGTCTTTTACCATGTAAAATTCCCCATGAATACATTTAAGTAAATTCAAAGGAAAAGTCTGGAATCTTTTGGCTTACTTGTAAAGCAAGGCTGTGCTAGATGTTTTATATTTTTACTCCTTTAATCTCACTATCACTTTTGAACAGGGAATAAAAACATGATTTTACAGATTAAAAAAAAAAAAGGCTTGGAGACTATCATTCCCCAAAGTCAAAAGTGAGTATGCGACCCTTTGACCCTCTGTCAAAATGATTACACGGTGAATCCAGAATTTAGGTTAAGTCTAGCCACAAAACTCAACATCTTTCCATAACATATGACATGACAGATAGCGTAGCACAGTGTGTAAGAGTATAGACTTTGAGTGTCTTGTGCTGAAAGTCTCACTCTGCAATTTACTAGCTGTAACCTTGAGCAAGTTAGTTATCTATAATCTCGCTGTACCTTGGATTGCTTATCTGTAAAACAGATGACAGAAAGTATCTATTTCATATGTTCATTATTAGTATTAAATGAGTTAATATATTTAAAGTACTTACAATAGAGTGTAAACATACCTAAGAGCAATACATATCAAAGTACTACATAAATGTTCTTGGTTATTATTGTAATGCCATGCACTGCCTTTAACAAAAACACCTCCAACTTTATCTCATTTGCACCATGAAGAAAAGGGATCTTTCAGGACAAGGACCCAACACATTATATAATCTAAGTAAAGTTGTATTGGTAAATATGATACTACATAACCTGAATGTAGGAAGGGCTGAAAGACGGAGACAGAAAAAGTCAAGAGAGAGAAAAGGCAGGGGTCTTCCCTGCCAACCCATCATATTACTTCTTGGATACACTGAGGCAGCTCAACCAGTACTACTACTGCATAATTCTAAACATGCCACATTCAATAGAATCTGTGCACCTAAATTAATGGGATTGCCCCACCAAGTATATCCTTCCCTTTCCACTTAATTATTTCCTATTTCGACTTTGCATTTTGTTTGAATCTTATCTCTAGAAAGTTTGGCCCTGATCACTGCAGTTCACAAAGGTCTCTCTTTCCTTCTCAGCCTATGGAGAGGCCTTATGATAAATAGCATAAAATGGCACTTAATCTAAGGCAATCTTATTTCTAACTTGTTCACACGAATTGACAGACAATAGGGACTGCAGGTTGAACTATCTAAGACTTATCACAGGTTGTACCCAGAATACATTCTAAAACCACACTCACTTGCTGTACGAAACCCTAACAGACTGATTCCTTTGGCACTGACTTGTAGTGTTAGACAGTACCTAGTGGGTCCAATGGCTTCTCACTCACCTTGAGTTGTCAATATGCAGGAGGACAAAGATGGCCCACTCCCAGAGTCCCTCACTTTCCAGTTGGCCAGCGTAACTGGCCTGCAGCATGCCCTCACACTGCTCTGAGAGATGGGTGTAGTTAAGAGCCCGAAGCACCTCCCACAAGTGCCAACTTAAGCGGTAGTCCAAAGGATCTGCGGTTACGCTTCGGGGCTCCAACAACTGGTTGAGATCATAATGCCTGCAAAGAAGAAAATGCTGAGTGTTATCATATCGACAGGGAGACCACCTGTACTGAATAGGTCAGCTATTCTGGTTTAGCAGACAATAAGAGCAGATACCTGGGAGCAGAAGCATTACAGACCTCCTAAATCTGCCTCTTAGTCTGTTACATAAATAAGCTTCTAGATTCATCCAAATTACAGTACCTAACTAACAAACAAGGTACCTGCTCTTCATTGTACTATGCACATTTTCTCAAAACAAATACGATAAAGTACCTTTACTTTTTTAAAAGGGCATCCCTGTACTTTTGTAGTGGCCCATAAGAATCTGACACATGGGCCAACCTCTTGGCTTCCCATCTAATTAGAATTCCAAAATTTAACTTTCTTTAGAACAATTCATCTATCAGCATAAAGGGTCAACACCCAGGGCTCTTGAGTAATTTGTCAGTCAAACCCTCTGTTGGCTGATGTATAAATGCTCTAAGTACATTGCCAGGAGCTATTGGTCTATGGAGGTACAGCAGATCTTTGTTTTCTCCCAAAGTAGGACCAAAATCCTAGAGGCATGCTCCCCTTCCGTTGACTCTTAGTATTAACCACAAATAGAAAGTATTATGCTTCGTATTATAATTCTAAAGACATATTTGTTTAAAATTAAAACAGCAAATTTTAAGCTAGCCTTTTTTTTTTTAAAAGATTCATTTTTATTTATTTATGCATATAAGAACTGGTGTGTAGGCCAGAGGTGGGAGGTGTGTGTGTGTGAGAGACCAGAGACAGAGTGGGGAGCAGCCGGTGAGACAGGAGAGGTCTGCTGGGCTATGTGGGCTAGCTCCCTGGCTGGCGATCGAACTCATGCCACTCATGCTGCAGTGGCTGGTGATAGCTTGGTAGTGCTGAGCCTTAACCCCTTGTGCCACCAGGGAGGCCAGAGTAACTGTTAGTTTTTAACCTAAGATCCCAAACATTTTATACCTTCCTAACACCTCCCTGAGTAATGAGTCGACTTTTTCCTGACCAGTGCTGTCAAATTGAACTTTGTGTGGTAATGTGTGTGACTGTGGACCAATATGATAGCTATGAACTACATGAGGCTGTTAAACATGTGAAATACGGCTAGTGTGTGAATGAGTAACTAAAATTTTAATTTTAATAAAATTCTATTTAATTTTAAATAGCCACTTAAATTATATCTAAATATATTTCATACAGTTACTTTAAATTATAGCAGCAACTATTATATTGTTCTAGATTATTTTTAAAGGACAGGGTGTGGATTTTATGTAAGGGTGTTAGTCACAGCAATTCTGCTTTTAAGATAACATGATTAACCACTCATTCTAGCTTTGGTTTCTCTATTTCTGGCACTTTGAGATATCATTGTATTCTTTTTTCATTCAGGCAACCACTGAACTCTCTCTCATTGTAGATTAATTTGCATTTTCTAAAATTTTATATATACTGGAATCATATAGCAGGTATGTTTTCTGGGTACTCTTGTTTCACTTCTTTCAAAACTAAGTAAAATTATTTTGTGATTCACTAAGTTGGATGTGTTCAGAGTCCACTCCTTTTTATTGCTAAGTAGTATTCAATTTTACTGAAATACCACCATTTGACAGAAATCTGGGCTGTTTCCAGTTTTGGACCATTACAAATAAAGTTGCTATCAACATTTGCATGTAGGCATATATTTTCATTCCTCATGGGTAAATATCTAAAAGTAGATATAGCTGGATTTTATGCCTACAGGTACAAGTTTAAGGTTGTAAGTTGCAAAGCATTTTCCAAAGTGCCCATTATCATTTTACATTTTCACCAGCTGTGTATGAGAATTCCAGTTGCTCCACATCCATGACAACTCTTGGTACAATAGGTCTTTTAAATTTTTAGCCTTTCTAATAGGTGGGTAATGGTATCCCATGATGATGTTAACTTGCATTTCCCTGCTGTATATTGATACCAAACATCTTTTCATGTGTTTATTTGACGTACAAGTCTTCTTTGGTGAAGCATCTGTTTAAATATTTTGCACAATTTTTATTTTTATTTATTTTTTAAGATTTATTTATTTATGCATACAGGAGCTAGGGTGTAGGCCAGAGGTGTGGGATGGTGAGAGGATTCACTAGAGACAGAGTGGGGAGCAGGACAGGCAGACTGACTGAAATACACTGCCAAGGGGAGCAGTGGGCGAGACAGGAGAGGTCTGCTGTGCCATGTGGGAAGGCTGGGATTGAACTTGTGCTGCAGTGTTTGCAGATAGCTTCATAGTGCTGAGACTTAACCCCTTGTGCCACCAGGGAGGCCCCATTTTGCCCAATTTTTAAATTGGGTTGTTTGTTCTCCTATTACTGAGTTTTGAGAATTCTTTACATGTATTTCACCATATAGATGAATTGCAAATGTCTTTTCTCAATCTGAAGCTTGTATTTTCATTCTCATAAGGGTTGTTTAATGAGCAGTAATTTTAATTTTGTTGAATTCCAATTTATAAATTTTTTATGGATTACGCATTTGGTGTCTATCTAAGAAGAAATCTCTGCCTAACCCAAACTGCAAGATCTTATTTATATTTTCTCCAGATGATTATTGCTTTAAATTTGACATTTAGGTTTATAATTAATTTTGAGCTGGATGAATAACAGAGATAACCAATGAAACTAAAAGTTAAAGGCAGACTGAGTAATCAAGAAAAAAAACCACAAATTAACAATTCAGGAAGGCGGAGACATAATTACAGAGCCTACAGATACTTATAAAGTATAAAAAGGTATTTAAAAACACATGCTATAACTTTATGTTAATAAATTTGGTGACCTTGGTGAAAAGAATTCCTTAGAAGAAACAAATCATCAAAATTGAAGAAGAGAAAACTTCAACAGTCCTTATCAAAGAAATGGATTTGTAGCTCAGAAATTTCTTACGCAGTGAGAAAGCAATTATAAAAGTGCATTTATAATAAAGGACTAATATCCAGAAAATGTTAAAAAGTGTTACAACACAGTAAGAGAACCCCATAAAAAATGCATTTGAACAGACACTTTAGTGAATAAAGTGTATGATGATAAATAAGAACATGGGGGAAATAAAGGCCAATAATAGGTATATGGGAAATACAATTTTAGTTATATATACTTTAAATCACAATAAAAACTATACTATTCTATAATTAATATAATTAAGTATCCTATACTTAAAATTTATTTGAAGAACTTAAAACAGTATGTGAGCTATTGTTACTACAGAAAACTCCTTAGTATTTCTGACTGTAAAAATACAGTTCTGAGATAGTTTTGACTAATTGATGAGGTATGATAATAACATATCACCGTATTATCAGAAGGTAAATAAACCACTTCATATTTCTTATTAAACACATGGACACAGTGAGATAACATTATCTGACTACCAGAATCGTCAAATTTTAAAAACCTGATGCCAAATTTTGGAAAGGATATGTAGGAACAAGGAATCTTAGTGAGAATATAAGATGACACAAACACTTTTGAATAAAAATATTCATAACAGCTTTACTCACAAAGCCCCAAACAGGAAAACCTATCAACAAATGAATAAATTATAGAAAAACAAAACAAAAAAACCTTCTGATAAACATGGATAAATCACAAAATTATGATGATGAGTGAAAAAGCCAGGCACAAAAGGTAACACATACGACAATCTCAATTATATAAAAATCTAGAACAGCAAAACTAATCTAGAGCAACAAAAAGTCATTCAGCACATCAAGTCCTCACTTAAAATCCTTGATAGGGCCTCCCTAGTAGCCTAGGGGTTAAGACTCAGAGCGATCATCACAACAGCCCAGGCAATGCCCAGGCAGGGAGCTAACCCATATATGGTAGAGAATACCTCTCCTGCCTTGCCCGCTGCTCCCCTTAGCAGTGTATTTCAGTAAATTCACCTGTATTGCTCCTCATTCTTAGCTCTGGTGAATCCTCTCACTCCCCCTTTCCCCACCTCTGGCCTATACACCAGTTCTTCCATGCAAAAAACAAACAAAAAAACACACAACCCCTCGATTCTTGAAATTGCTACTTTGAATTTTTGGGGAATAATGTAAATATTATCTTGATTGTGATCGTAGTTACATTCAAATAAAAATTGATTAAAATAATTAAAAAATTCTAACTCTAGTGCCATAGCTCTTTGTACTCTAGTGTAAGTTATAGTCTGGTAATTTATATGGACTTATTGCAATCTGGTGGCATCTGACAGGTAAAGGACTCAGAAAAGTCCTCCCATCAACTCATGGAGTCCTCAAATGATTACAGTACATGATCTGGATTTACCTGTCACTGTAGAGTTTTAGAAGGTGAAAGCACACGTCTTGAAGTGGTCTCCTTGAGTCTTGTTCCTCCTCTATCAGACAGCCAGAGCCCTCCAGGTATGAAGGAAGAGGGGAGCAGGCGTATCTGTCACCCTCAGAGGTATTCTGAAGGGAAGAATTTGATAAAACAATATTATCATTTGCTAGTGTTTCACTAGATGCTATAATGTCTCCGTTACTTAGACATGTGTATTAAGAATGAAGCAACACCCTAAGATGATTTTAAACTTACTTTGATCAGTGACATTCCACATGTCTTCAGTGGATTAGTAAAGACATCATATAGCTCTTGCTAACCCTCCATTCCTTTTTTTTTTTTTTAAAAGATTTATTTTATTTTTTTTTTTTTAAAGATTTATTTTTATTTTATACATACAAGCTGGGGTACAGGCCAGAGGTGTGGGGCGGCGAGAGGGTTCACCAGAGACAGAGTGGGGAGCAGAACAGGCAAATCAACGGAAATACACTGCTGAGGGGAGCAGCGAGTGAGGCAGGAGGGGTCTGCCTTGCCATGTGGGAATCTCCCCAGCTGGGCGTTGAACTTGTGTAGCCGCTGCTGACAACTCCACAGCGCAGCACTTAACTGCTGCGCCACCAGGGAGGCCCTCCATTCCTTTTCTTGCCACAATTCTTAGCACACTCAGTTTAGTGTTCTCTTTTTTCTGACATATAATATCGAAGATAATAAAGACAATAAGGAAGTAACTAAAGAGAAGATGGCGCTTAAAAACAGAAATAACCTTTTAACCTTAATACTGACAAGAAATACGCATTTAGATCAGATCTTAGGGAAATCGCAAAGGCGTAAGAGAAAATTAGGAATAAAGAAAAATCCTCTGGGCCTCCCTGGTGGTGCAATGGGTTAAGCGCAGCACTGTGGAGCTGTTGGTGGCTGCAGTGCGAGTTTGATGCCAGGCAGGGAAGATTCTCACATGGCGTGGCAGACCTCTCCTGCTTCGCCCGCTGCTTCCCTCAGCAGTGTATTTTGGTCGATCTGCCTGTTCTGCTCCCCAGTCTGTCTCTGGTGAACTCTCTCACTGCCCCACACCTCTGGCCTGCACCCCAGCTTGTATGCAAAAACAAATAAATCTTAAAAAAAAATTTTTTTTTAAAAAGAAAAATCTTCTGATATTGGGGGCAGGAAAGTAGCAGTAAGAGTCAATTATGGAAACTTATCATATTAAATAAAATAGAGGGGCCTCCCTGGTGGTGAAACGGGTTAAGTGCAGCACTATGAAGCTATCCACAGCCACTGCAGCAAGAGTTTGATCCCCAGCCAGGAAGCTTCCCACATGGCACAGCAGACCTCTCCTGCTGCTCCCCTCAGCAGTGTACTTCAGTCAATCCATCCATTCTGCTCTTCCCACTCTGTCTCTGGTGAATCCTCTCACCACCCCACACCTCTGGCCTACACCCCAGCTTGTATGCATAAATAAATCTTTAGAGAAAAGAAAGCCTCCCATCAGATTTCCAGGGTCCTTAAAATAACGTCTACTAGGACTCATCCTTAGCGTGACTGGACTCATATACCTGAAATGCTTCTTCATACATGCTGAGTGCCCTGGAAATGGAAGCTGTTGGTGGAAGCAAATACCAAAGATGGATAGCCAGGGAGCGTTTCCAATCTAAATGAGAACACACGTTGATTTGTTTCTGCTCTGAGAGCTGCCACACCTGCAGGAGACAAAATCACCATCTCAGCTATATGTTACACTTAATAACGCCCAGGTCTGCAAATTATTCACTTATTCAAGCAGTATTTTAAGTGATCTAGAGGGCAGTATTAATGATCCAAATATAAAATACATAGTTCTTTGGTGACAGGTCAGAGGGTAGATTTAGATAATTGGTGCTCTGAGATGAGAACCACTGAGCAGAGCAGTAAACTGCCGATAGTTGCCAGCATACAGATGTGGATAAATTCTGACCAGCTATTGCATTTTAGAAACTTTAATAAGATGACAAACACAAAGAGATGAGCTGAATAAAACAAAGATAAACTTTAAGACCAACTAGTGGAGTAGAGGAGTGTAGGTAAATCGGGGGAACAATGTTATGGTGAAGGATAAAATTTGTACTTTTAGTAGACAACTTAATGAAGTATAAATATATGTTGACTCTCAACAATGAACACTCAAAACATGTTATAATGCACCACTACGTCAATTAAAAAAAAGTTAGGAATGAGAAGGAAGAAATGGAAACTTAAAATGTCTGGAATTTAATAAATTAATAATTTAATAAATTATTTTTATCATGATATTAGAAGTTACAGTTATTACTATGACATGGGATATGATGAATTTTAATATTTTAGTTTCTCTCTAACTCATTTTTTACATTGTATATGCTAGTCCTTTATAATTGAAAATATTTCCATTAAAAATAAAAAGTAAGTTGCTTAGTTATGAGCATGAAACATACTAAAACTAAAAGAATTAAAAGACAAACCACAGATTGAGAAAAGATATTTGCAATTCATATAGATAATTAAAGACTTGTATCCAGATCACACATAAACAAATCTCAAAACTCAGTAAAATAAGGGAACAAACAACTCAATTTAAAAAAGAGGAAAGTACCGGTTTTCCAGCCAATAGGGCATAGATGCGCAATCTCTCATCCTGGATAAAACAGTCAGCCTGGAGTTGATGCCAATCCACCAGCTGCATGGTAAGTAGCTCACGGACGGACTGGCTACCCACCAACTGGGATAAAAGAAGGGCAAGACGATGATCACCTACAAGAAAAACAAGTTCTCTAGTGATTACTGAGGATCTAGAGTTGGGGAAACACTTGAGAGCATTATCTTATTTCTTCTAGCCCATAAGTAGGGTGAACTTAACACCCGTGACTGTTTTCTGCAGTAGTGCCAAAACAGTGATCAAGAACTTACCATTTCCTGTTTGGATAGAAAATCTTCAAAACAGTTTAACCTAAACAGTATATATACTATACAGTAAACAGAGTTCAATGACAGGTCTATTATTACCCTAGAAAATGTACTTCATCTGTAAAATGGAGGAAAATATCATGGGATTCAATTTTGCAAAAAAATCTGTTGATGTAATTGACAACATACCCAACCACAATGTCCTATGTAATGACAATGAGAATGGCAAATTAAAACCTAAAGGGAAAATATTAGGCAATCATTAAGTACTTGCTGAATGCCTGAATGCCTTGCCTGCTGCTCCCCTCAGCAGTGTATTTCAGTAAATCTGCCTGTTCTGTTCCCCACTCTGTCTCTGGTGAATCCTCTCACCGTCCCTCCCAACACCTCTGGCCTACACCCCAGCTCTTGTATGCATAAATAAATGAATCTTTTTTTTTTTAAAAAAAGAGTAAAACAGTTTAAGTGCAAACTGCACACTGAAATATTTATAGTGAATAGTAGTAAGGGATTTAGGTGACTTGGATTTATGGCTTTTTACTTATCAGCATTTTCCAATTTTATTACAAATGTGTATGTAGTATACAGAATTAATTTTAATGTGTAAGGCTTAACATGTTATTTATTTTAGAAAGTTCTAAAGAGAAAACTAGAAGACACAGTCCCTATTCTGGAAGAACCAGCAATCTTCCTGGGCAATACTCAGATTAGAAGACAAAGGCAAATCAACAATTAAGGTGAACAGACAATGAGCTGGAATAGGGAGGAAGGGTGCAGAGAAGGATCAAGTGCCCTACCAGACTGCTGGGCGAGAGAGCAGGCTTCACTTATCCTCTTGCCCGAGAGGTAGCTGAAGACCGCCTCCACAGGGTTGTCTTTTTGAGTTATGGAGACTTCCTCCTCAATCTGAGGTGCAGCAGTGTGGGATAGCCAGCGAGAGAAAGCTCTTCTTCGCTCCAGAATCTGAATATATTCACTGGGCTCATCTAACTGGCTGTCAAGCTCCTTCAGGTGCCCCCATAGAGCTTCACATAATGTCCACGTCAGGCTCCAGTGCTTCACAACTAAGCAAGGAAAAACAAAAACCAAGCAATAACATAAAGTCTTAAAATAACTGTAGAGAGGGTATGTAGTTGTAAGAATTAACAAAATATCTCAAATAACCACTCAAGTTGATTTCCTGCAACCTGTCTCACCTCACTCAGCTGTGATTTACAAGTTTCAGAGGTGTGATGTACCTGCATGCTCACTACTCTATGTTCTAAGTACATTTATACTTACCTAACAAATACAACCGTATGATCTTTAAACAATTTCCTCTAGCCTATTTATGGCTAATATAATCTCAAACAATAGCAGAAAATCTCTAATTTGATCAAATTGTTTGAAAAATAATTTTAGAAATATAAAGTGCTCCAAACCTTGAGGTATTTCTCTTGCTGTAAGTACAGCTTAACATCTACTGAGCCTACATGGCACTGTTTTAAGCACTTAAGAGTAAGCCAACTCTAATCTATATACTATAATTACACAGCCATTATCACCTTCATTTTACATGTGAGAGAACTGAAGTACAGTGTGACAAGATCAAAGTTACAGGCAATATGTAGCAGAATCAGGACTTGAATCCAAGAAACCTGGGTATAATTCTATGTTCTTAATTACTATGCCAAAATTTTCCTCAGGCCTCCCTGGTGGTGCAAGGGGTTAAGTCTCAGCACTATGAAGCTATCTGCAGCCACTGCAGCATGAGTTTGACCCTGGCCAGGAAGTTAATCTACATGGGCCAGAAGACCTTTCCTGTCTCCCCTGCTGCACCTCTCAGCAGTGTATTTCAGTCAATCCTCCTGTTCTGCTCCCCGCTCTGCCTCTGGTGAATCCTCTCACCCTGCACATTTCTGGCCTACAACCCAGCTCTTGTATGCATAAATAAATCTTAAAAAAAAAATAAATAAAATGCTCCTTAAAAAAGGAAAACAAAAAGGAAGTACGATGAGTGGGACTTCGCTCATCCCAAGTAAAGCTTAGGCATCCACCAACTATAGTGTCACAGGAAATTTGTCCTCATATGAATACATCCCCATTTTTGGGATGATAAAAGAACAGTGCACACTACTCACTTTGTGCTTCCAATAGGTCCTCTGATGCTTCTTTAACCCAATCTGCATAGTCATGAATGACAGCAACTCCTGGGTTGGGGACAATGAGAGGGCACAATTCATCCACATGGACAGTGCTATGTTTTAATTTGAGTTCCAGAGGTGCCTGGTATAACTGTAGGTCTTCATCCAGCTTCTTGTGTCTCAAACTGAGTTTTTCCAAATGAACTTTGAATGGGGATTCAGTTAGGCTAAGGACAAATGACAAACATAGAAAATGAAGATGCTAGAATTTTCCTATCAAACTTTTGTAATTTCAAAGAAATTATGTTTCCTACAGCTACAGTGAACTTATGTGTTACATACTGAGTAAATAAATTATCTGTCCCATGTATCCAGAACCCAAAGGCTTCTTAAGACAGGTTATAACAAACATGGGCATCAGCACAGTTAGACCAGGAACTAGCCTCAGGGTGTATCTGGATACTATGAAATTCAGGGATCAAAAACTATTGTGGGATATTTGGTTTTTCAAATTGTATTTAGAAAGGTATCAAAAGTCTAAGGTAAGCTCAGAGATACTAAAGAATCCACTCTAAATTAAAATAATTGTATAGTCAACGGGATCTTGGATGCAATTTTTAAGAGTTATATTAACAACCTATAAGAAATCATGACATCATGTCATAACCAGGATCAAAATTCTTAATTGGGATAATAGGTGACCAGTCACTTAACCCATAGTAAAAATAGCAAACATTGTTACAATTGCAAAAATTAAATAGGAAAATGGTACATATATTACACAATGTAACAACTACATGCATACTGCCTAATAACCTACCAGTAACTATACATATAACTTTTATAGCATATTTAGGTATAAAATGTATATATAGAATAAACACAAAATATAAATGTTAACGCTGGAGATAAATGTTCCTCTGGTTTCCCAAATGTTTTGACATTACATTTGCTTAAGTCCTTAATAGACATCAATGTACTATTTCTAATCCCACAGTTATAAGCTTACTAGAAAAGGGAAAGATTTACAATTAGGTGTAACACATAGTTTTCAGCTGTAACCTTCATAAACTTATATTCTTAGGCATGGATCAGCCACAGTTCATACATTCATCTTATAAGGTATAAGAAATAGGAAATGTGTTTGAGACTATAACATATATGAAGAAATGACATATAATAATTTTTCGCAAATAAGCTAAAAAGTAGGAAAAACAAACAATGAAGGACAACAATAAGAAAAGTGACAGTCCAAGAAATGCTGCAGAATCAGCTTTGGATTTGTACTTTTTTAGCTATCTAACCATTAGGTAAATACTAAATACTCATATTACCTGCTCTAGTTTTTAATTACACAAATATCTTTTGCTACTTCAAAGTGTGCTACAAATATATACAGAACAGTCACAAATCAGGGCCCTTGGGTCTCCTGATGATGAAGTTTTTCTGAACTATCATTCTTTCTCAAAAAGCATAAGAAACTGTAACTCACGATTTAACAGCTACTGGATTAGGCAGGAATCCATATTCCAAAGAGTCGGTAATTTGATGATTTTCCAGTTCATGAGAACCACTCAGCTGTTCTCCAATATTAGCAAGAGTCCAATTGGGGCCCCAACCAACCCGAAATGAGCGTCCCATAAACAAGGCCATATCCATCAAGAGCTTTCCCTTGCCATATGTGACGGACTTTTCAAGAGGAATGAGGCCTGGCTGTCTGCGTGTACCCACTGTTTTCAACTGAACCTCAGGGGCTGGGCTGGGTACTGTAAACACAGAGGTCAGGGGTGGGGGGACAGACCAAGGGGAGGTGGATGGAATATTCATCAAAGATGATGTTCTGGGAGTGCGACATTCTTGCACAGAGGCACTTGGTGAAAGAAAAGTTCCACTTGTAAATTTTGATTGTAGTAACCCACCAACTAAAATGAGGAGGGAAAAAAAAGGCTATTAGAAAATAAATTGTTTACTGAACAACAGTGAGGCTGAAATTGCAGCCTCACTAAAATAATTAAATCAAATATGGATGACCAAAAACAAGTCAAGCCAGATTCTAAAGAAATTAGTATTTTGACCAGGAAATCAAGCCAAGAATTCTAATGATGATGATGTAAACTAAGCAATAACATTAACAACAAATACTACTATCTTAAAAAGTTATCTATGGCGTCCCTGGTGGTGCAGGGGCTAAAGTCTTAGTGCTATCAAGCTATCGCCAGCTACTATGGCATGAGTTTGATCCCTGGCTAAGGAGCTAACCCACATGGCACGGCAGACCTCTCCTGTCTTGCCCCTGTCCCCCCCTTAGCACTGTATTTCAGTCAATTTCTCTGTTCTGCTCCCCACTCTTTCTCTAGTGAATCCTCTCACCCCCCCGCAACACCTCTGGCCTCCACTCCAGTTCTTGTATGCATAAATAAATTAAAAAAAAAAGTTATCTAGTACTTAACAGCAAACTCTTGCATAAGTCACCTGTATATATTGTTTCATTTCATCCTTTATTAACTTTAAATAATGAGCATTGTATCATTCTCACTTTATAGGTGGGAAAACTTGGCTTGAATAAGTAACTAGTTCAAATCCACAAAGCTACTTAATGGAAGAATTGATACCTAAGTTCATGCCCTTATCAGAATATCAAATGTAACCCTTTCTTAGTCAATATAAAAACTCAGTAAGGTCAAAACCCAAATTCCTATCCATCTAATATTCAATGATATACCTTAAGGAAACAAAAATCTACTAAGGCATCTTGTGACTGCAGATGTGCCTTTCAGAAGGATAGTTCTCACTACTATCTCCAGCTTTTCAATTTTGTAAGGTTACTGTCTAGTGCAAGCAGTTAGGTACTGAAGTGTGAGATTTTCAGATAGTGTCTATTATGGGTAAGGCTGTTATGAATGGATGTTTAGCTGATGTTAAATAGAGTTTTTTAAAAAGGAAAGTTAAAAGCCATGAAAAGAACTGAAAACTAAACATTTATTTTTTAAGGTAATGTATCTTTCTGGTTGCTCCTCTGGTTTCCCAAAAGTTCTGACATTACAGCTGCTTAATATATCAATAGATTCTAATGAATATAAATCAATGTATCAATATATATTGATATATCAATATACATAATCCCACAGTTATAAGTTCACTAGAAAAGGGAAAGATTTACAATTAGGCGTAATCACTTCTGAGGGAATTTCGAAGGTTTAGGCAAAAGTAGCAATCTGACAAATTATATGTATTATAAGAAGCAACATTTGCTTCTGGAAAGCAACAGTAAATAGTTTCAGGACTGCACAAAAATAGTACAGTGCAGGGCAACTTGCTGACTTCCTAAATATGATAAAAATATGAGTTTAAAAATTTAGGAGATCTGAACTACCTAATCCGCATTCATAAGCAAATAAAAACATAACCCTGAACAAAACATAAATGCTTTTTTCCCCAAACAATTCTGCATCTGCACTAAACAGCTAGTCATGGTTTTTAAAAACTGGTTCCACATAAAAGCTATTTAATAGAGTGTATTTCCTCTTGACATCCTTATGTTCTACACTTTTATGGGGATATTTGCTAGAATAAGATACGTGAAAAGCAGGACTCCATAGCTTGCTTGTAAAACAGGATCTTTCACGATACCTAATGAACGGGATTTTGATGAGTGGGATGCTGAAATGGGGAGTCTGGGAGAACAGATTTCTTGCGAAGTATCTGGTTTAGAAGGCAGGCGACTGAAGCGTTGATCCAGGACCATATCTACATCATCTTCATCAGCAAACAATGATGCCTTCATGATCTAAAAAGGCAATACCTATAGGATGAATGCATGCTCCCAAATCCGAAGCCTACAGAAGAAAAATGCAGCTTACAACAACCAATAAATTGTTCTGTTTCAAGGCTTTTGTCCAGACCTTGAATAACATTGTGTGACTGACTCTACATGTGCCAAAGGACAGAAGTTATAATACTCCTCATCTATCAGTTGTCTTGCCACAGAGGCTGGTACGCAGCAGTTGCTCACATATTTGCTGAGTAAATAATTTTAAAGTCAACAAAGGCAAAATGTGTAATATGCCAAAAGGCAAGGGCAAATTGAGAAAGAACTTAAAAGCTGTAGCCTGTAGATATTTTCCTTGTAAACTTTTAACTTTGATTGGATACTTTTCAGACCCTCAGAACCAAACTCTGAAATAAATATTTTATAAAGAAAACCAGTCCTCACAGATGTTAAATTTCACAGTAATAGCTACAAAACTGAGATTGACTCAAGGTTTCCTGATTCTCAGTGTAGGCTTCCCTCCATGAATGGCAGAATGAGGGTATATTCCTATATTTTCTCATTCTAGTAAGCAATCAATACTCTTTAATGAATAATCAAGAGGACTAATGTTACACATGGGATATAATTCTTAGCTTGGCTTCCTGCTGTAGAAAGGGTTAGAACTTCACCTGTAAGACATGTGGATTTATTCCCAATGAAGATGCAATGTGTGTTGAGGCAGACACAGGTTCCTGATCCTCAGGCATGCTCTCTTCTACCATGGAATCCAAAACTGGTTCCTGGGTGATATCTACCATGTCACTGTCCAGTTCCACAACCCTCCCTAATTGCTCCACCTCTGGACTCTGGTTCTGTAGACACAGATAGCAAAAGATCAGGAAAGCAGCATTAAATTCTACCAAGTAGAGCTTTAAAACCAGATATAGGTTATTCAAATATGATACAGCAATATTAGATTCTGCCCATTCTACCATGAGGTAATATAACATGTTTACTAAGAGGATTTAACAATTACTGCCCACTCTTACCCCCAGTGAGTATTTGGGATCCAAATAGGGATTCACCCTTTTGTAATATTATGGGTTTGATGTCTAGAACCTAAAAAAGCACCCCTACTAAACAAATGGTGGTCTTCAGAGTTGACAGAACTTGCAAGTACAATTTTCTGGCTTATATAGGCAGGGTAACTTGCCCTCTCACTGCCTTATAATCAAAAGCCATTTGGAAAAGAGAATGAAAGGCACAAATATCAAAGACTAGTTTTGCATTTCTTAAAGAAAATATTTAATAATAAATTTCTAGTTAACACACTTTTCAGGCTTAGAATTTATTTTTAGGGTGACTGAATCCTAAGGTTACTGGGTCTACTTGCATAGTACTATGTAAGATATGAGGAATGTCTAATTTCCAAAATGGAAAAACAAAGTAATAATATTAAGAACAATCTTAATCCAGTAATAATTCCTTTATGTTTATATTTATTAAGCTTTTGAAAGATATAGCCATGACTAATAGTCATATTTTGAAATAGTAAACATTCATGAAACCGAAGCATGTTGCAAAATAATTGGTTCAGATCAGTATGTCCCAGATTCACATAGGGCGTAGTAAAATCTTAACAACAAATGGCTAACCCAATTTACTTAACATTCTCAAATCAAAAGTTATTACAGAATATTTTCCATATTGGGCCTCCCTGGTGGTGCAGCGGTTGGCAGCAGCAAGCGAGTTTGACACCCGGCTGGGGAGATTCCCACATGGTGTGGCAGACCTCTCCTGCCTCGCCCGCTGCTCCCCTCGGCAGTGTATTTCCGCTGATCTGCCTGTTCTGCTCCCCACTCTGTCTCTGGTGAACCCTCTCGCTGCCCCACACCTCTGGCCTGTACCCCAGCTTGTATGCATAAATAAATCTTTAAAAAAAAAACATACTTTCCGTATCATGACATAATTTGCATTATTACCCTTTCAGACTGTTTTGGCTTATCATTCACAAGTGGCTTATTTCACACTAAACCACAAATGGATACCATTATACCGAATAGTTACAAAAAAAAGATTTTATTGGACAAAGAAACAACCACTAGTGACACTTTTTCAACTTTATTTTCACTGGCATATTTTCTATTCTTCCTTATAATTCTTTAATAAATAGGCTAACTAAAAGAATGAATACTCCCATTTACAACTGTAGAAAAATTGAGGTGTTAGATATGAAATATTAGATATGAAGTGTCACTTCAGATGGGAACAATCCCCAAGGACTGCTCTAACATAACAAAACTGGAAGGTGGATAATGGTCAAAAGGCAAAGATGATAATCTTTTTACCTACTAGGAGGCTATAGGCAGTCTGAGTACTTTTATGCTTTAAAATTCTAATAGGGAAGTAAAGGCAGAAGCAACCCTGAGATGATGTGCCCACTATAATAAGCTCACTCCACTGGCTCTCTAATAATTTTTAAACAATTCACTTTTAAGAAAGTTTCTGAAACTCTCCATCATGCTAACCTATTAGTTTACTAACCTACTACACTCCCATAACGTTTTGTTTCTGGGCCAGTTTACACCAGTATATTGGTATAAATAATTTTTTGCATGTATTTGTCTCACCAGATGATAATGGCTTAAAAATAGAGATTGTGACTTACTTTTTCTTTATCTTAACACCAAGCAAGCACACTGTTAAGGTTCAACATTCAATGAATGCTTTTTTCATTATTTCTGATGGCCTAAGGTAGTGCCTGGTATACAACACAGAAAGCAATTCAGAGCTATGATAGGACATGAAGGAATTAAGACAGGTGGCAGGAAAGAAGGGGCAGAATGGCTCCAGCTTATTACACCACACAAAAAAGATATATACTCAGGAAGAGATGTTCACTTAGAATACATTGGGTGAAAAGCATTTCACCAAATAACAAAGAATTTCATCAGAGACCCAAGGAGCCCAACATATCCTTAAGAAGCATGTTAAAGATTAAAGTTTTATTCACTCTGCCCTCACGCAAAGATTTCAAAGCTATATGATCCAGTAAGTGGACCAAGGGGAGGTGAATTGATATGAAACTATGAGGACCTACGAAGCTGTTAGAAATCCTATGTTAATATACATTTACAGAACTTTCTATCCCAAAAGAAATGAATACACATTCATTTCAAGTGGATATGCAACATTCTGACACAAAACATATCTCAGAAAATATGGAATAGAAACTGTACCAAACATCTCAGATCACTATGGTATAAAGTTAAAAACTGGCCAAAAAAAAAATCCCAGAATAAACCAAAACATGGGGACTAAACAAAATGCTTCTGAATAATTCCCAAGTTAAAGAAGACATTATAGTATTTCTGGAAACTAATAAAAATGGAAAGCAGCTTCTAGACCCTATAGTTAATGCAAAAAGTGGTATGAGGGAAATTATGAGCAATACAGATCCACATAAAAACAAAGAAACAAAATGGAATAGAAAAGAACACAAGGGACCATGGAGATGGATCATGGGTGAATTGGTGATGGGCTACCCAAGGGGAATACAAAATGTAAAAGACATAAATAACAATAAAAATATATATATTTAAAAAAAAAAGAAACAAGAAAAATCTCAAACAATCTAACAATAGAAGAACTAGAAAAAGCAAAAAATGAATCTGAAAATCAGCAAAATGAAAAAATAAAAATTAAAGCAGAAATAAATGAAATAGAAAACAAAAGACTGTCCAAAAAAAGATCAGAGAAACCAAGAGCTAGGTTTTAAAAAAAATATACGAGGCAGCCCTTTCTGCCCGCTTGTGTCTGTGCAAGTTGTCCTATGCTTCTTTGTCCCTTTTCCTAATAAATCTGTTCTTTATAAAATAAACAAACAAACAAACCAAAAAATATACGAAATTGACAAGCCCTTACTTAGGTTCACTAAGAAAAGAAGACAGCCCAGGGCCTCCCCGGTGGCACGGCGGTTGGGCGCTGCGCTGTGGAGCTGTCGGCAGCGGCGACGCGAGTTCGACGCCCGGCCGGGGAGAATCCCACATGGTGCGGCAGACCTCTCCTGCCTCGCCCGCTGCTCCCCTCAGCAGTGTATTTCTGATCTGCCTGTTCTGCTACCCGCTCTGTCTCTGGTGAACCCTCTCGCCGCCCCTCAGCTCTGGCTTGTGCCCCAGCTTGTATGTATAAAAAAAAAAAAAAAAAAAAAAAAAAAAATTAAAAAAAAAAAAAAAAAAAAAGAAGACAGCCCAAATAAATGAAAAAGTGAAAGACAGATACCAGATTGTTTCATTTATCTGTAGAACAAAAGTAACAAAAAAACGCTGGCAAAGCACAGCAAAAGTGTAGGAGAAAGTGTAGAAAAGAAGACAATATAGAACTGGCAAGGGATGTATGGTGGGTGAGTGAAGCGTGTGACACAGAGGCATTAAAAAAGTAACACCAAAGTTAAACAGACATGTAAACAACTGACAAATTGGGAAAAAACCAATAACCCTCTTTCATGTCTAGGAAAAAAACAGAACACTATAAAAATTACTATAGATGAATTTTGTTAAAATGTATCTAATTGCAATAAAATCCCCACCAAAGATGTCTGTGTACTTAATTTCCAGAGAAATCTTGAGAGATCAGGTAATTCCTCAAAGCCAGTCCTGGAGAGAAAAGTACACTAGTAAAACAGAAATGAGTAGGGGTGAAAAAGAAAGAGAAAAAGAAAAAAAAAAAAAGAAGTCTCCTGGGAGATCTATGGAAAAAAGCACCCGAATGGACTATCATTTTAACTCTACCTTCCCCACACTGTAATCTCTTCAAAGTAGGATATCTTATTTACATCTAAATACCAAGCATGCAACTAATATCTGCAAAATGACTATTTAGATATATGAAAGGTGAGATTTCACAGTTGGAACCAATGATTTGAGAAACCTCCACTCAACTCAAAAGGATCTTCCTCACACAAAGCTTCCAATATCCTACAGATAAAATGTCTCTTAAACCAGTAGGCAAAGTATTTCAAGTAGGTAAATTGAGAAATACTTATTCAATGAAGTGAACGACCAGTCCACAAACAGATGCTTAAATAATTTATACAGTTCTCTCCATCAAATAGGCTAAGCATGTGTAACCTATACTGTTACCAATCTTCAAAAGAACTTGATTCTTAACTGCAAAGAATGTTTTATTCATTTTGCAGGAAAACTGGTATGGGCAACAATATTGTGTTCGCCAGAGAAATTTCATGTCAGGGTTTCAAGGGCCCACCAAGGTAAGTGTGTTGATTCTAGACATACATTTAGGAATATTATTACAGAAGGACAAGACTAAATAACATTAATAGCTTTATATTTGATTAAAAGTTAATTTGCAAAACAACTCCAATATATTAATAAAAGGAAGCTGTTACAGATATTATATAAAAATATACAATATTCAAATACATTAAAACTCATTGTAAATCTAAACAAATTTAGACAGCTGCCATTTTACTCCAAAAAACTATACATAAAATGAAATGGAATTTTCTTCTAATTCCTAGTACTTTTTGGGCCTCCCTGATCGCGCAAGGGGTTAGTTCCAGCACCACGAAGCTATTGGCATCACTGTAGCACGAGTTTGATCCCCAGCCAGGGAGCTAACCCACATGGCGCAGCAGACCTTTCCTGTCTCACCCACTGCTCCCAACAGCAGTGTATTTCAGTCAGTCCACCTTTTCTGCTCCCCATTCTGTCTCTGGTAAACCCTCTTCCTGCCGCACGCCCCCTCCACACCTTTGGCCTACACCCCAGCTCTTGTATGCATAAATAAATCTTAAAAAAAAAAAAAACACCAAAAAACAACCTAGTACTGTTTTTCCCTCAAAATATTTTAAACTTATTTGAACAAGCAAACAATGCTAAGTTTCAACTAATCAGACTCAATAGTGCTGTTACATTTCAGTATAAGGTTGAGGTAAAAAGCTGCATGTCTCTACTTTATGCCAAAAATCTTTATGCCAAATATCCTTCAACAAATTGTCCCAAAACTTGGGAAGAAGCATTTAAAATCTATGTAAAATCTATGTAAAAATCTAAGTAATCGAAGCTCACCAAGATATTGATGAGTCAGCTGAAAACTGAATCTCACTTGAGCATTTTGGAACTAATGTTCTACTACCTCACAAAATGTTTCTCTAACTGCCCTAACTCATCTGTGTAATGAATGTCTTTCTGCCAAGATTTTCTCGGACCTAAAAATTTGTTTTCCGGTTGTTTAGATTTGCTTGCTATTTTAGGAGCTAAGTGAGGCTTAGGGGTGAACTGGAAAGAGGTGACTGAAGATACTATATAAAAGTTAGTGGAAGAAACAAAAATGTAAACTTTCTAGTAACTAAAGATCTACCCAGACACCCCAGGATAGAAGAACTGAGAATGTGCAAAGAAAAAGAAAGAGTACTATAGTAGACTGAAGGAAAACCTTATCCTGGAAATCAAGCTCTTCAGGTCAGGTAACAGTGTGAACAGTTATTTTGGCAATGGGCTGAGGAGACCAGACTATATATTCTGACTTCAAAAGGTTCAAGTATTTTCCTCATGTCAAATAAAAGATAAGTTTTTATGTTAATAACTAAAAACTGTTAACTACTGGCACTTCCCACCCACCTTACCTAGGTCACTAGGCAATAAGACAGAAGAGTCTCCAGTGTTCCACACTACTGTTTTAACACATTAGCCTAAATATCTGACCATCTCTACCCATTTCTGCTCTCCCAATTCAAAAGGTCAAAGACCACCCACTTGCTTAATCAAGACCTGAAAATGATCCCTATTCACTGGTATCCTATTTGCCCATTTTGATCCTTATCATCTTTTCCTTAGAAGCTGTTCTGAAATTTTTTGGTGCTCAGTTTTTCAAAAAGCTCTTACCTATTTAAGTGTCATCACAGATTTTAGTTAACTCTTACTATTTGTGTCATAAATATTAAAGAGCCTGAAAACCACTGATTACCAGTTATCATACAAACTTGCTGTTTTCCCACAGATGAAGCTTTTCTTTGTAAGCTGTACTACAAATTACTTTTGTAATCTGGGATCCTACAAATTACTTTTATTTGGAAAACACAAAGCTACCTGACTCTTTTCCTAAGAAATACATATAAAATAAGGTCAAAGAATTGGAAAGAAAGGGATTTAAAGAGTATATGGTTCTGGCAAAATCAATATGGATAACTGGAAAACTAAATCCATTAGAAAATTTCTTTAGTTCAGAAGAGTCTTTTTCTCAGGGTTATTCTAAATGCTACAAAGACAGTAAATGCAAAATTCAACATATTTCCCATTTTCCAATTTTATCATACCCTCTTTTATCATACACAACATTCTCCAGAAAATGCTTCCCAAGAAATTATTTAATAAATCATAATAAAAGTTGCACATTTTAGCAGCCATAAGAATTGTAGCATGAAAAATTCCAAGAGGTCCTGCTTTTAAGCAGCTGAGAGGTAGAGGATGACTTACAAAGACTGTATCAAGAACTCTTCTTTGAGGAAATATGGCAGCAAAGGGAAAAATATTTCTAACTTGACTGACTACAAACAACGTCTAAATGAAAGTAAAACTCCTATGAGTTTGCATTCAAAGAAACTACCTGATATTTAAATCACAAACCTTTTCCTACAAGGACAAAAGGTTTATACTGGTTTAACAATACTGGAAAGAGAATATAAGTAATTGAAATAAATAACTTACTCCAAGTCAAATAATGCATTTGTATTTCAAATTTAACCTTTTTTTCCCATAGATTGTCTTGTTAAATACAAATATCAAGAGTTAATCTTAAGTCCAAGAAAACAAGTTGAGGAAAATGTATTCAAAAACCCTTGCAGAACATGAGTGAAAAAACAGAAAATCCCACAGAAGAACAAAATTAAACTGCACATCAAGAAGTCAACAAAAGCGGGATTTACTTTGTATGAACCCACACAGGCAAAATGCTATCTTAAACTGATCACTG
This sequence comes from Scalopus aquaticus, assembly GCA_004024925.1. NCBI lineage: Eukaryota > Metazoa > Chordata > Mammalia > Eulipotyphla > Talpidae > Scalopus > Scalopus aquaticus. Next base: position 39,073 of record PVIJ01005984.1, on the reverse strand, counting down.
GGCAAAAAATTCGCCAAGTCCAAATGAGAGGGAGGTATTTAAGAATGACAATCTGTAGGTGGGAATGATCCAAACAGCAAGAGAATTCTTTAAATATCTCAAGTAAAATGGATGCCAGTACCACCTCACACCCTCCCTTGCACTTGTCTCAATGTGATTGCCAACACATTTGTACTCTTCAAAGTTCCAGGGGTCATAAAACAGCTTTGTAACAGCTGAATTGACTTGCTTTCAACTTCTGTATCAGGATTCCATTCAAATTCACTGTCCTTTGTCTACCTGAGGTGGAGGTGCCGGTTTGCCATGAAGAGCCATCTGGAATGGAGTGGCCTGGCCTGCAGGAGGCAAAGGGGCAGTCTTCAACTTCTTCGTACTAGTTTTGGAAGGTCGTTCCTCCTCCTCTTCATCAGAATCCTGAAGGCCATACTTAGAAAAATGGGAGACCTAATGAAGAAAAGAATCCAACAAAATCAATTTTAACAGTTATGTTTGGAAAAGCTTCCAAAATACTTAATCTTGCAATCTTGTGGAAAAAGAAAAAGATACCAAAGTACTTAAAGATAGTGAAATATCTACCACTCTTTTTTTCTAAGTATTAGATGATGTCTGGTGCAGGTACAACTAGTACATTAATATAGAAAACCAACTCAAAAAGAACCAATACCATTTTCACATCTATGTACCACCTGCTTCTTCCTTTATCTATACATGGGCTTTCAACAAGTTCAACAATCTCACTGGCTTAGAAAAGGAAGAAACCACTGGGATAAACTATCAAGAGAGTCAACTTCTATATGCTCAGAAATATCTGAAAGAATGACAATTATTTAGAAAGAGATGATGTACCAAAAGATATAAATTCTGCCTGATCTCCCTAATGATGCCACGTGTAAGAAAAACCACACCTCAGACGTGCTCTATAATAAATGCTCATAGGATGGGGTAGAGGATTTGAATCAATGAATCCACAGAGTTTATTTTTTTTAAAGGTTTATTTTACTTATTTATGCATACAAGAACTGGTGTGTAGGCCAAGGGTGTGGGGCGTGAGAGGATTCACCAGAGACACAGTCAGTAGCAGAAAAGGAGTATCTACTGAAATATACTACTAAGGGGAGCAGTGGGAGACAGGAGAGGTCTGCTACGCCATGTGGGTTAGCTCCCTGGCCTGGGATCAAACTCCTGTCTCAGTGGCTGCCGATAGCTTGATAGCGCTGAGACTTCAACCCCTGTGCCACCACAGAGTTCATACAGAGTTTATATAGCATATATAGTTACATACAGTTTATATAGCTCCATAGTCCATAGTCCATAGTCCATAGCTACTTACTACTCTGGGATTTAACTAGATGTATAATTTGAAACTAATCATGATATATTGCTCCATGTGTTTTCTAATTTGTAAAACTAAAGAGAATTTAAGAGGATCTTTTCCAACACATTTTGTAATTATTAACTGTTTATGAGAATCAATAGGTTAAATGACTATACCTTAAACACCCAAGAACCTGTTTCAGGACGGTACTCTTTGAACTGAGCACCCTGCTTTCTTGAAACTGCTTCCAATCTTCCCTCATAGTTGATATCAGCAAGTCGATCTGGGCTCTTTATTAAACAACGAGATGTTTTATCTGTTGGCCAAACTCCATCCAATGTCACTTCAGCCTTCCTGTAATACACAACCAAGTAAATTATAAATGCTTCATGTTTAAGACCAGAAAGCCAATTAAAAACTACTAAAAGTTGTATTACTTTGAAATTATTCTGCAGGTGTTTCCTAAATTGGAATGTTGCCTCTCAACGTAGATAAAGAGCAAGGAATTATACCCAGATCAGTTAGCTGCTCAATGCCTGGTTTAAGAATCAAAATGAACTTTTACAACCTCCATTGTAAACCGATAGTTTTCAATCTAACTTTAATAACACCTAATCTGGCCTCCCTGGTGGCGCAGCGGTTGAGCGCTGCGCTGTGGAGCTGTTGGCAGCAGTGATGCGAGTTCGACGCCCGGCCAGGGAGAGTGTCCCACATGGTGCGGCAGACCTCTCCTGCCTCGCCCGCTGCTCCCCTCAGCAGTGTATTTCTGTCGATCTGCCTGTTCTGCTCCCCACTCTGTCTCTGGTGAAGCCTCTCACCACTCCACACCTCTGACCTGTACCCCAACTGTATGTATAAATAAATAAAAAACCTTTAAAAATAAAAAAATAAAAAAATAACACCTAAGCTATAAACCCTTGACTACATCCACTGCTAACAGTCCAACTGTCATAGTCCCATACTAAGACCAAAGTCTTAAAAGTACAACAGTAATAATTGCAGCAATCAGTATTTATTAAAAGCAAATGCTTGCAGAATGAAATATGTAAAACATAATAATGCGAAGACCAGCATAAACAACTGTGATAGTGTAGTACTGTCTAATATCAGTATCTAACCTCTAGGACTAAGTTCATTTTTAAGCCTTACATCTAGTACAGTGAATAGCACAAAATAGATGACTGTTTTTTTAATTATTTTTAATCATGGCCAAAAAAAGTATAACATGAAATTTATCATCCTAACCATTTCCACAGTATCATTCAGTAATGTTAAGTATATTGACATAGTTGTGCAACGCTGTCATCTTTGAAACTCTGTATATACCATACAACAACTCCCCATTTGTTCCTACCTGAGCCACCGGAAACCACTATTTTACTTTTTATTTCTATGAATTTGACTCTAGATGCTTCAAATAACTGTACATTGTGACAGTATTATTTCACTAAGCATAATGTCTTTAAGGTTCATCCACGCTATATCAGAATCTACTCTCTTTTTCAGGTTGAATTATAAAGGTCGACTATTACATTTTGTTTATCCATTCATCTAGCAATAGATACTTGGGTTGCTTCTACTTCTTAGCTATTGTGAATAGTGCTGTGATGAATATGGATGTGTATTTCTTTGAGATCCTGCTTTTAATTCTTTTGGCTATACATCCTGAAGTGGAACCACTTGACTGTTTAATTTTTTCAGAAATCACTATTTCCATTTCCCTAATTATGCCATTTTACATTCCCACAATACCCAAAGTCTCTAATTTCTCAACACTCTTACAAAAACGCATTTTCCATTTTTTATAGGAACCATAGTAGTTTTGGTTTTCATTTTCCCAGTTACTAGTTGTCATATGTTTTTTGTCTATTTGTAGATCATCTTTGGAAGAATTCTGTTAAAGTCCTTTAACCACTTTCGATCAGGTCCTTACTTTTTGTTATCTACCTGTAAGAATTCAGTCTTATTCTGGATATTAACTATCATTTAATTTTAAGTCTTCTTTCCCATTCTGTGGTTTGTTTTTATCATTTTGTTGACTGTGTTCTTTGATGTTAAACAAGTTTTATTTTATTTTTTTTTTAAAGATTTATTTATGCAAACAAGCTGGGGTACAGGCCAGAGGCGTCGGGCGGCAAGAGGGTTCACCAGAGACAGAGTGGGGAGCAGAACAGGCACATCAACGGAAACACACTGCTGAGGGGAGCATTGGACGAGGCAGGAGAGGTCTGCCTTGCCATGTGGAAATCTCCCCGGCTGGTGTTGAAATTGCATCGCCACTGCTGACAGCACAGCACTTTAACTGCTGCGCCACCAGGGAGGTCCAGCTGTTGTCCTTGCTTTTTATCTAGGTAATCTTTGTCAAAACGAATGTCATTCAACTTCCCCTACTTTTATTCTGAAGTTTTACAGTTTTACGTTTATATTTAGGTCTTTGATCCTTTTTTCCCCTTAATATGTGGCTTACCGGTAAGGGTTTAATTTCTGTATTTGGGTGTCTAGTTTTTCCAAAACAATTTACTGAAGATTCTTCTCTCCCCAGTGAATGATCTTGAGCAAATTTGTCAAATATCACATATGTGAGGGTTTCTTCCTGGGTTCTCTATTCTGTTCCATTAGCCTTAAACGTCTGTCTTTCTATCAATATCACACTGTTTTGAAAGCTGTAGCTCTGTAGTAGTTTTGAAGTTGTGAAGTGAGAGCTCTCCAATTTCTTAGTTCTTTTTCAATTATGTTTTGCTTACATAGGATCCCTGAGATTCCATATGAATTCTAAGATGGATTTCTCTATTTCTGTACCCCCCCCTCCAAAAAAAGCCCTTTTAGGGATTACATTAGCCTTTATTAGGGATTACATCAAACTTGTAGACCCCTTTGGATATACTATGGACATCTTAACAATACCAAGTCTTCCAATTCATGACCATGGGTTGTTTTTTTCATTTTATTTGTGTCTTATTTAATTTCTTTAAGCAATGTTTTATGTAGTTTTCAGCAAAAAAGATTTTTGTCTGCCAAAACTTGCAGGCAAACTGTAGATCTGAGGCATAGAGCAGAGAAGGGGAATGGAGAGAGGTCAAAACAGGAGAGGGAAGAAAACAAAGGACCATGGTGATGGCTCACAGGTAATATGCTGGTGGGAAATTTACAAGGACTATACCTGAGGGGAGAAATCAAATACTATACAAAAATGAACAATGATGTGAGAAAATTTTAAAGTTTAATAAAATAAAAAAATTTTTGTCTGCTAGGTAAGTTTATTCCTAAGTATTTTGTGGGTTTTTTTAAAATGCTACTGTAAATTAAATTTTGCCCTTAATATTCTTGCTGATGTTTCATTATTAGTGTACAGAAATGCAAATTATTTTTGCAAATGATTTTGTTTCCTGCTATTTTGCTAACTTCACTGTTCTTTTTTTTAAATTTTTTATTGTTATTTATATCTTTTACATTTTGTATTCCCCTTGAGTAACCCACCACCAATTCACCCGTGACCCATCACTATGGTCCCTTGTGCCATTTTCTACCCTATTTTGAGCCCTTATCCTCTCCCTCCCTCTCTGGGTGTCTCTCTCATTTTTGGTTCCCTGTTATAAGTGAAACCATTTGTTATTTTTCTCTTTCTTTCTGGGTTACTTCGCTGAGCATGATTCCTTCTAGTTCCACTGATGTCGCTGCGAATTGCATGTGTTTATCATTTTTGAATGCTGAATAGTATTTCCATTGTGTTTATGTCCCACATCTTCTTGATCCAGTCATCTATTTTTGGGCATCTGGGTTGTTTCCATGCCATAGCTATTGTAAACAGTGCTGCAATGAATATACGGGTGCATGTATCCTTTTGGATTATTATTTTTGTGTCCTTTAGGTAGATTCCCAGGAATGGTATTGCTGGGTCGTATGGGAGCTCCACTTTTAGCAGTTTGAGGAATCGCCATACAGCTTTCCATAGTGGTTGGACTAGTTTGTAATCCCACCAGCAGTGTAGAAGAGTTCCTTTTTCGCCACATCCTCACCAGCATTTGTTGTTGCCTGTATTTTTAATGTGTGCCATTCTCACTGATGTGAGGTGGTATCTCAACGTGGTTTTGACCTGCATTTCCCTGACTATGAGTGATGATGAACATTTTTCCATGTACCTGTTGGCCATTTGCTTCTCTTCTTTGGAGAAGTGTCTTTTTAGCTCTTCTGCCCATTTCTCGACTGGATTGTTGACTTTGTTTTTGTTGAGTTGTGTGAGAAACTTGTAGATTTTTGTTACCAGACCTTTATCGGTTATATTTTGTGCAAGGATCATCTCCCAATTAGTAGGGTGTCTGTTAGTTTTGGTTAATGTCTCTTTTAATGTACAGAAGCTTTTCATTTTTATGTAATCCCAGCTGTTTATTTTGTCCTTCACTTCCTTCGCTTTGGGGGATTAACTAGTTCTAACAGTGGCTTGTGTTGTGTGGGAAATTTCTAGTCTTTGTTACATGTAAAAACATAAAATCTGCAGATTTTACTTCTTCCTTTTGATTATGGATGTCTTTTTTTCTTTCTTGCCTAATTGCTCTGACTAGAAACTCCAGCAGTACTATGGTGAATAAAGTAGTTAAAGAAGACATACTTGCTTTGTTTCCAATCTTAGAAAAAAAGCATTCACTCTTTCACACTGCACATGATGCCTGTGGACTCCTATATCGCTTTTAATACATTGATGTATTGATAGTTTCCTTCTACTCCTAGAGTATTCAGTATCTTCGTCATGAAAGGGTACTGAATATTGCCAAATGCTTTTTCTGTATCATTGAAATGAGTATGTGGCTTCTCCCTTATTCTGTTTATGTATTTTATAATGATCACACACTGTCTAGTAAGTCAGACAAGCAAGTTGCAGAAGAATGTATAAAATACAATACATTCACTTTTACAGAAAAAAAACAAAACAAAACCCTGTGATTTAACTGATTATTCTCTAAATATGTAATAAATCCATACCTATTTAACCCTTCACCCACAGGCGGCTTTTGGTTATCATCTAAGTAGACAATCACTTCTTTCCTCCGAATATGAACAATGTCATCCAAATTTAGATTTGTCAAATTTACATCTCCTTCAAAATAGATTGAACCGTAACCTAAAAGTCAGAGCAAACAGTTAAAAACTCATCCTGTACAAAGGCAAATACTTATGTTACACTCTACTGGTCAAATAATCAGAAGGAACAAAAAGCATTAAATAGTAATCACGAATGGGCTATTTCCTCCATAACAGTTATCAGAGGGTGACATCAAATACTTTCTGAAGTAGTTTAATATATACATTTTCATAGCATTCATGATCTTCAAAACAGCATTCTTAGATCTCATTTAAAGCATCTGTAATGCTACTACATAAAAACAATTAGTACCTAGTCTGCAGTGTAAGTTAAAATGCCTGAGCTTTATATACAATACAGCAAGATAAGATTTTATTCCCTAAGAAAATTTTATCTTTAATAATGTAATACCTAAATATTACCCAGGTACTGTCAATTATTCAATTTTCTATTGAATAATTTTAGTATTTTTCACTGCTTCAAGTATTTTCTTTAACTGTAGAAATTTGCAATGAGCAAAATGGTTACCGAAGAATGCTTTATGTTCAAGTCTTTCTTGCGTTATAATTTGTCAACCAATGTCTACCATTCAGGCCAGGGTGGGTCCAAATGGAGGAATAAAATAGATTATACACCAGGAACTTCCTTTTTGTAATTACAAAAGCAAGGTCTAGGTCTATGGCTTATACACTACTAACTCTGAAACTCACCTTTACGGCCAATTGTGAAATCAGAAACAATGCATTCTCCTTTTTCATTGGTAATTTTAGCAAGGTCATCCATAGATGGAATAGTGTAGTAACCAACCTTAGTGAGAACAATACCTATGACAAAAGAAATAGAAAATACTAAATGTCATTATATTAACTGGTGTTTGTTAAGGAGAGAAATTTTTAATCCTCATTCCTTTAAAAATTTTTCTACAAAATGAGTAATTTAAAAAATTATCTGAAATAATTAGTAATTATATTATTATACATAGGAAACATACAGAAGTTTTCCAAACAAGTTTTCTAAGAAATACTATGCCTAGGATGTGTTTAAAAAACCAAACGGCGGGGGGGGGGGAACCAAACAGAGGGGCCTCCCTGGTGGCGCAGCGGTTGAGCTGTGGAGCTGTCGGCAGTGTATGATCCAAGTTTGATTCCCAGCCGGGGAGCAACCCACATGGTGCGGCAGATCTCTCCTGCCTCGTCCGCTGTTCCCCTAAGCAGTGTATTTCTGATCTGCCTGTTCTGTTCCCCGCTCTGTCTCTGGTGAACCCTCTCACCGCCCCACGCCTCTGGCCTGTACCCCAGCTTGTATGTATAAATAAATAAATCTTTAAAAAAATAAAAAAATTAAAAACCAAACAAAAATTTCATGGCTAAGTAAATTTGGGGAATATGCACACAATAGCATACTATAGGGTCAAAAACTTGCAAAATAATGTCTTTTTAACTTTGCTTAACCCAGTTTCCCAGATTTAATTAATCACAGAACCCTCTTTTTTATATGACACCCATTAACATACTGCACTACAAAAGAAATTCTGTAAATATAACCTGAGAAAGGCACACTTAATCCATTTTTTTCTTTTATTTTACATATGGAGGTACTAAAGCAGGGTGAAAAGAACCTTACCTTGGTTTATATGGCAATGCAGTAATAGAGGTAGAACTAAAACTCCAACCACAATACTTTATTTTCAGTGTTTTTCACCTTTTCTCAGTATATATATTTTTTTTTTTTAAAGATTTATTTTTTATTTATACATACAAGCTGGGGTACAGGCCAGAGGTGTGGGGCAGCGAGAGGGTTCACCAGAGACAGAGCGGGTAGCAGAACAGGCAGATCAGAAACACACTGCTGAGGGGAGCAGCGGGCGAGGCAGGAGAGGTCTGCCGCACCATGTGGGATTCTCCCCAGCCGGGCATCGAACTCGCGTCGCCGCTGCCGACAGCTCCACAGCGCAGCGCTCAACCGCTGTGCCACCGGGGAGGCCCTTTTCTCAGTATATTTTTTTAATAGTTATTTATAACTTTTACATTGTGCATTCCCCCTGGGTAACCCACCACCAATTCACCCGTGAACCATCACCATAGTACCCTGTGCTCTTTTCTACCCCATTTTGAGCCCTTATCCTCCCCCTCCCTCACTGAGTGTCTCTCTCTTGTTTGGTTCCCCTATATTCCTTTATAAGTGAAACCATTTGATATTTTTCTTTTTCTTGCTGGCTTCTTTCGCTGAGCATAATACTTTTTATTTTATAATCTACAATCTGCAACAGACCTATTGTATCTTTCAAATTCATATCCGCAATACAGAACTAAAATCAAGATGAAAAATTCTACATAGAAGAGTCCCAGGCAAGTGGAAACATTCAGACCAACATTAATGTTATTTTAAAAAAATATTAACTATGTAGAGTTCTAAAGAATTCAAAGAAAACAGCATGCAAAGGAGGCAACAGCATATACTGGAAAAAGGGAAGTCTTCAATAAATGGTGTCAGGAAAATTGTACAATCACATGCAAAAGAATGAAATTAGATCTCTTATTTCACACCACATACAAAAATCAACTCAAAATGGATTAAAGACTTGGATGTCAGACCTAATGACATAAAATACATAGAAAAAAACATAGGCAAACACTCCATGACACTAGCTTCAATGATGTCTTTATAGATTAGTCTCAATAGCAAGACAAACAAGACAATATAAAAAAAGTGGGACTAGGGCCTCCCCGGTGGCGCAGCGGTTGAGCGCTGCGCTGTGGAGCTGTTGGCAGCAGCGACGCAAGTTCGATGCCGGGCGGGGGAGAATCCCACATGGTGCGGCAGACCTCTCCTGCCTCGCCCGCTGCTCCCCTCAGCAGTGGATTTCTGATCTGCCTGTTCTGCTCCCCACTCTGTCTCTGGTGAACCCTCTCACCACCCCACGCCTCTGACCTGTGCCCCAGCTTGTATGTATAAAAAATAAATAAATCTTAAAAAAAAAAAAAAAAGTGGGACTAAATCAAACTGAAGTGTCAGCAACTATGAAATACTGTCATTAAAACAAAAAACACCCTATTGAATGACAAATATTTGTACAACATGTATCTGACAAGGAGCAGATATCCAAGACCAGAAAGAACTCATACAAATCAACAAAAAGAAAACAAATAATCCAATAAAAAAGTGAGTGGAAGAGCTAAACAAGTACCAATCTGAATCTGACCTGCCGGATGCATGTGATAAGTATTATTTTCTATTTCTTCTCGGTCATCCTGCAGTGACTCCTCATGAAAAGAGGTCTCTTCACTGCTTCCTTCCAGCCCATTTCGCAAGGCAGCACGCATATTTAATGCAACAATGGTATCATCCACACTGTTGCTGCTGTGGTGTTTATTTCCAGCACTCTCTGGGGTTTGAGGAATGGGTTTGGCAATAGGATTAGTATAAAAACGTGAAACGAGAATATCATCATCTCCATCCTGCTGATGATTCTCATCAACAGGTTTGCTCAGGAAACTGAATCTGAAAAGGGAGAAAAGAAACAAATACTATCTTAGTGCCTTGTGGTAGTAGTAATAACAATGGTAACAGCCCACCCTTACTAAGCCTTTATTAAGTATACTGTTCTAGGTAATTCCAGATATTAAAAACTCATTAATTTCATTGTTTTATAGAAAAGAAGCTAATTCAGAAAAATTAAGTATCTTGTCCAAGTTCACAAAGTTCACAAGTGCTAGAGTTCGGATTTTAACCCTGGGATATCTGGCTATAGATTCCATGCCTTTAACTGATGTATTTTTAAAGAATGAATGGATCTGAGCATCTCAATTTTTAGTTCAAAAAAAAGGAAAGAGGTGCTCTGCTATGTGGCATCAAATGGCTAGTTGTGAATTTCAAAATTAAAAAAAAATTAGATTTTTAATTACACAATCAGGATGGTGTTAGAAAACAGTTCATTAGTGAAATATCAAGCTATAATTTTATCTAAAGATGTCTTCCATTACAGAACTGAATGAAATATCTTACATTCACAATAATGGTCGTGGAGTTAAAAAAATGAAGCAGACATTCTGACACCGATGTAGAAAGGCATTTATAACAAAATAAATGGAAATAAGCAGGTTATAAAATATTTTACTATTCATGCATAATCCCTACAATATATAAGAATACATTAATAATTTTCTAAACTGTGTAAGAATATATACTAAACTCTTAAGAGATCAATGTATATACTTTTACTTCCTCCTTTATACTTATATGCTGATTTGAGGGGAGGGTTACAGTGATTATATGACTTTGGTAATTACCATAAACAAATTATCTCTTTAGGGATGTGAGGAAAGTCAAATGCATGGTAACCCTGTCCCACATGGCACACATAGATACCAAAACAGTTTTGCAAAACTGAATCAGAACTCCAATAATTTTAAGATCTAAATTAGTCAAGAAACAAAAATAAAACTCAATTTTTAAGTGTTTCTATGCTCTAGTTCTATGCAATATTCACTAAATCTTCATAAATTTTCATTCAAAAAATATATTCTAAGCTGAGAATGTCTTCAGAATGAGAACAGGACTCTCTACCAGAAATAATCCAAAACAGTAGTCAGCTTACCTCTCTCCATTTTCTGGATAATCAGATGGTGAAGCTAGATCTTCTGAATCACGATTAACAGGAGAGAAGAGATTGCTATTGTTAAGGTTCTTCAAAACCAACTTCTTAATGCTCTTCCTAAAACAAGAGACCAAAAGAAAAAAAAACAATCCTCAGGCACACAGTTATGCCACAATGTCTTAAGAGTCAAAAAGGGAACACTTGCTTAACTCTTACATATCTAAATATGACCTAACAAGTTCAATTCACAAACTCTTCCTATAAATACAGAACCAAAATTAAAGGTCTCAAATACATTGCACTCAAGTGTTTGAAAGAATAAAGCTAAGCAAATTCAAAAACATTCATTCTCCTCTCAAAGTGCCCTCTGAGCACTTTATCTGGACTCTCAGTTCACTCATGATATTATGTCTTATATTTTAATTATTTCTTGACTTATCTTCTCTCTCTTTAAACATATTTCTTTTCTTTCTCTGCAGTAGGAAATATGACTGTCCATATATCTTCACCAGTACCAGGCATTTAGTGAGAAAAAAAAAATGCCTATCGTAATTAGATTCTTTCAGAAAATAAACAGGAAATACCAATTCGCTTATGAGATCAGCATGACCTTTATACCTAAACTACACAAGGAAATTGTACGAAAGAAACATCTAGGTCAACTTAGGTCACAAACACAAGACAAAATTCCTGGACAAAATTCTACAAACAAATCCTACAAACAAAAAAGTTACCAAAAACTATCAAGGCCTATGGAAAGAACTTAGCCAAACTAAAAAGGTACCTGCTAGTCAAAGATAGGATAATTTGATCGCCATATGGACTGAAACAGCAACTAGTTTAGGGATTAACTACTTCACATGAAGAACATACAACTAAAAGATAAGGAACTAAACACGAAACATAAACACAGTGTTAGGCAAAAGAATAGAGGATTGGAGGGCCTCCCTGGTGGAGCAATGAGTTAAGCGCGGCGCTGTGGAGCTGTTGGCAGCTGCAATGCCCAGCTGGGGAGATTCCCACATGGTGTGACAGACCTCTCCTACCTCGCCCACTGCTCCCCTCAGCAGTGTATTTCAGTCAATCTGCCTGTTCTGCTCCCCACTCTGTTTCTATTGAACCCTTTCACCGCCCCATACCTCTGGCCTGCACACCAGCTTGTATGCATAAATAAATCTTTAAAAAAAAAAAAAGATTGGGATGAGAAATACCAAGTGGTAGTAACAGTGTGTTCTTTTTTTTTTTTAATTATTTATTTATGCATACAAGAGCTGGGGTGTAGGCCAGCAGTTTGGTGGGTGAGAGGATTCACTGGAGAGAGAATAGTGAGCAGAACAGGCAGAACTACTGAAATATACTGCTGAGGGGAACAGTGGGCGAGACAGGAGAGTTCTGCTGCGCCATGTGGGTTAGCTCCCTGCCCTGGGATTGAATTGCAGCGACTGTTGATAGCTTCATAGTGCTGAGACCTAACCCCTTGCACCACCAGGGAGGCACATGTGTTCATTTTTTTTGGTGACAGATGGCAACTGGACTTACTGTGATGATCATGTCAAAATGTATACAAATGTCAAAAAATAAAAAAGAAATGAAAAGTGAGACAAATACAAAGAATGGAAAAACAGCGTGATTAATTTCACAAATGCACAGTAGAACATCATTCAGTCAACTGAGTCATGTCTGAAACAAACATTGAGGAATAAAAGATACTCACTGGAAAAAAAATGCACGCACATTTAAAAACAAAAACATCAAAATATTCCATCTGTTTGACAGTTCTTCTGATCCCTCTTTGATTCTAACGGTACAACCTGAGGGAAGCTTTCCTTCATCCTACTATTCTCCCCTCTCGTGGCAATCTCCACTTCTCTTTTACGCCACTTGCCCCATTTGTGATTACTCTGTCAACGTCTCTCTTCTCCCAAAGACTGAATTCAAAGACACAAAACAGTCCTGTTCATAGCTCCATTCCCTGTATTCATTATACTTAGTACTAAGTAATTCCTTGATAAATATTTGCTTAATGAAGAATTAAGTCCAGCTATTAGAAAATATTTCCAAATTTTGTCATTCAGTAGAAAAAAAATATTAGTCTTGCTCTATAGAAATTTCTTCTGATCAGTATGAAGAAAAAGACATGGCCTAAAGTTCTTACACTTGTCAATCTGCCAAATTTGTCTTTCAAGCAAACAAAGTACTACTCTAGTGCTCATCAATCCTTTACCATCTGTGGTATTACATAGAAATGCAAAATGTGTATCTTCCCATACACATCTTTGCTGTTTGTATATCATACTTGCAAAACCTAAGGAGATCTGGTGAAAATGCCCTGAGAATTGTTGATCTGGTGATTGTACTAGTGAACCCAAACTCTTTTTATCTACTTTGTGTCTAACAATTTGCTAAATGTTGGTGACACAAACCTGAATAATACACAGTCTCTGCATTCAAATAATTCAATTATAGTCTAAGAAATGTATATGGATCTGCCATCTTTTCTAAAGCAGCAGACCACTGTATTTTAAAAGAAGTGGAAATTTTTTAACTTAATATTCACAGACAATGAATTGCAAGAGAACACTTTTTCTCCAGAGCTTGAAAAAACTTTTTTATTTTTACTGTTAACAGTTAACGTGTGTGTGTGTGTGTGTGTGTGTCTAACTATGTATCTAGAAAAAACCCTAAATGAAAAGCCCCGAAATTACAACTTCAGATGCTAATTTTTGTTAAGAGGTATAAAATTTTCTTTAGTCACCCCCACACCTCAACACACACATTTAAACACACTAGGGTGTATTTGTTCTAATGCACAAATTAAGTATAATTTTCTGTGTTAACCAGTAACTCTTCTACATTCTTCCTTGTATTTTTTGTGTAATTATTTTATCATTGGTTCAATAGCCATATGGAAATTTTAAAATATAAGAGATTCTTCTTAATCAGGAACAGTTTGAGTTAATAAGAAAAAAGTATCTCCTCCAAATAATCTAAGTACTAACTATTTATAAATGAAACACAAAAAACATATACATGTAAAACTTTATGCATGTTTTAAAAATGTTTAATTTTGGTCACCCTCGTCACCGTATTGCAGGACAGCCATGCCAGGTTGCCTGCAGTGGAGCCTGTGGCAGTGATGGCACTGTTATAAGTACCACTTTGTACAATGGATCGCAATGAATCCATGCCACAGCCCCAGAGCAGTGTATCAGAAGTATGAGCCAATCTTTTCCCAGTACATTGGAAATCCGTTTATTTTCAGATGTCTGGATGAGGTACTCATTGATAGAAATGACAAAAGAATCTCAAAAGTTGTATACAGGTCTTGCAATAGGAGGGTTCAACGTGGTCCTTTAAAAACGAGTGGTAGTAGGTAGCTAATGTCAGGAATTCATAATCCACTGGCTCAAAGACAGTATGTCAAGAACTGCTCAAATGTCTGTTATCAGGAATCTGATGTGCCTGCAGTTTTCCCTACATAACTTAATATCTTCCAAACACTGCCTACAGTTATGACAAGCCCACTTCCATGTGTGGATGTACCGTTCTTGTCACAATCAGGGACAAACAAGAGGAGCTTTTTTCAAACTATTCTATAACCATCAGCTAGCTTTGTGAATTACAAATTAGGTCTGATATTCAGCTCGAGTTAATTGTAAATGTCTTTTGTTACTCATGTCTCTGAGTTTCACCTGCAGGATAAAAACTTTAAAACCCACTGGAGTGGGAATTTGTTGTTTTTATTGGTATTATATTTGTTTCAATTCTGTGATAAAAGATGTTTGCTTCATTAAAATTTCAAACATGTAATGCAATTTCAATTTTAATTGGTTTCCACTTAACTACCAGCTTATTAAATTAAAACCTACTTCAGAACTTATTTCAATTTCTATTTTGTGTATATCTGTCTCAGTTTATAAAATTTTAGCCAAGTCATCAGCAGTTCTTGTAGTTCTGTTGGTGTGTACAAACGTCTGTAAAAACTTTAATATATTTTTATGGAATAAAACAAAACAAATAGAAAAAAATGCCTGATTTTAGTTATCCCCGGGAGCAATCAAGTCATTTTTATTCCTTGCTGTGAAGTTCTATTTTTCAAATTAAAACACAAAAACAACACATAAAACCTACAACTGTTTAATAATTTTAAGGTGTAAACTTTTTTTATATTTAGCTTATATTGGGCCTCCCCGGTGGCGCAGCGGTTAAGCGCTGCGCTGTGGAGCTGTCGGCAGCGGCGATGCAAGTTCGACGCCCAGCCAGGGAGAATCCCACATGGTGTGGCAGACCTCTCCTGCCTCACCCGCTGCTCCTCTCAGCAGTGTATTTCTGATCTGCCTGTTCTGCTCCCCGCTCTGTCTCTGGCGAACCCTCTCGCCACCCCGCGCCTCTGGCCTGTACCCCAGCTTGTATGTATAAATAAATAAATCTTTAAAAAAAAAAATTTAGCTTATATTAATATTTTACATTTAATTTAACAAAAGTAAACTCACTTGGGCATGAATGCTCCATTGGCTAGTGATGGTTCATCATCATCCAGTCCATCGAAGAGATGTGACTTGGCTGTGCCTGTGGTTTGCAAAGCCTTTGGTCGAACTCTGGTGGCAGGGCGAGGTGTCAGTTTATAATGAGTAGGTGTAGTGAGAGCCTTCTGGGCTGCTGGATTTGTTGGTTTCAATCTCTGAAAAATGAAAACATCAAGCAAAGTTCTAGTTTAATAAAAAGTATGGTTTGGGCTAAAAATGAGAAGCCCAGGATTAAATCTCATGTGTGCCATTCACCCGCTAGAAACTTCTTCAAGTCTCAGCTCTCATAAAATACTAGGATGTCAATACCCAACTTTGTAAATTCTAACGGAACTGCCTTTATTTCTCTGTAATTTTTATTCATTTCAAATGGTTTGTCTAGCTTATTTTAAAATATAATTAAGATACATTTGGAGTGCTTTATATATCAAGATGTACTAATACAGCATATTGTTAATATACCTTGTGCAAGTTTTCTAAAACAAAGATGACATGTCATTTTAAGAAAGTATAGTTCCAAAAAAATTCTAAACCATACAAATTACTTTTCAATTAAATAAAAAATCAGGCATCAAGAAAAACTGACGCAGCCATGAAATGCTATTTATTTCCATTTCGATCCAAACCACTCTGAAAAACTGGATACATGAGCTTGCATTTATCAATCATTTAGAAAGTACTGATCAATCAAACATGGTACTGTACTGGGAATAAAAAAATAAGATTATTTTCCCTGATTTTTGAAGAAATTGCCTATTAATGGAGGCAACATAGGACTAAATTAAGGCTTCAGGTTGATTTTGAAGGCATTTTACTATGTTTCTATGGCATCTTCTGATTATACATTTGTCTCCTTAAACAGTATAAATGGGATTATATAACCACTATTAACAACAACAGTGGTTGTTGTTAGATGTAAGACTTATCACAATTTACTTTTCTCTTCACAGTGCACACTGTTTACACTTTAGTAACAATGAATTTCCCCAGATCTTTTCAGGAATCTTTCACAATTTTGTGCCTTTGCTTGGAATGTCTAGACACAGAACAAACAACTTCTATATAGTAGGGGAAAAAGTTGAATGTGCTTATCTCTTCTAAAAAGTATTATTGAATTCACCAAAAACCTATGCTCTTTCCTTTATCATAATTTTAAAATTCACTAACAAAATATACCATTTTAATGCACGCAAGCCAGTGGATTTTAGTATATTTACAAAGTTGTGTAACCATTACCACTAATTCCAAACATGTCCCTTACTCCAAAAAGAAATTTTGTACTTCCCAATTCCTCCCCTTTCTGTCTCTATGGATTTACCTACTCTAGGCATTTTACATAAATGGAATCCTTGGCCTTTTGCGTCTAGCTTCTTTTACTCAGCACAATGTTTCATTTATGTTGCAGCATGTTCCAGTACTTCATTATTTCTTACTGCCTAATGACAGTTCATTGCATACACAACATTTTGCTAGCCTGTTCATCATCTGATTGGCTCTTCTTTCTGTTACTGTATATACTAAAGTGAGTCAGAATAAATTCAAATACAAGTCTGATTTTACTCATTACATAGCAAGCTCTAAGCAAGTAAGTTCTTGTTTGTTTTCATTTTGTATTCTCAGTGCTGAACAGCGACTAAGCAAATATTTAGGCACCTAAAATTACATTGAATGACTAAGAGAATTTTTATCTAGTCACAACTTATATTTCACACAGCACTTTAAATTCACATTTTGCCTCTCATATGTATAGTTACAGGGTTAATTTAAGAACCAGCTGAGACATAAATCAAATTACATACATACCTGAAATTCTAAACGATGAGCAACTTACTTTAAATCTGGTATGCAATTTAATTTTCAACATTGAATAGTATTAATTTTTACAGGTGACAAAATCATACTCTGAGAGGCAAAAGACATACCTAACATTTTATAGATTATAAATGGCAAGACAAGGAGTAAACAAATCAAAGACTGTACTTTTAATGCCGTAACAGTGAGCAAAAGTCTTTGCCACTACTGCAAAAAAAGATTAAGATAAAGATATGCAGAAATCAGAGAAAAGAATTTGATTTTGCCACTTAGAACAGAATGATTTTAGGGAAATTAGTGAGTCTTAGTTTGCTAAACTAAAATATAGAATATCTGCCTTATTTCAGGACAATTGAAAAGTCTTAGCACTCCTCTACAGTCCAGTGTTTATTTCATTCTTTGTCACGCAGCCTACCAGATACACCAAAAATAGTTCATCCCTAGGCTGTGTAAGAAATTATGCTCTGCACATTCAGTTTCTCCTGCTCTGAAAATAAATTTTACAGAAGCATTCTTAAATTTACCTCTTCTTTCTTCTTAGGGTCTGACATGGGATTCCGGAAGAGAGGAGAATCTCCAAAAGGCGAGTATGTTAGACTATTGATGTGCTGTTGGAGAACAGCCTGCTGGGCGGCGGAAGCATTTGGATCTGTCAGAGCTTTATAAAAAATAAAAAAGCGGTGGGGAAATGTCAATCCAAGGATCTAGTGCATTTACAGCAAGAGAACTCAATACCCTTTTTGGAGGTGTGGTCTTCTAAGTGCTTAGACACACTCAATGGCATTACTCGTGGGGAGTAGGGGAGCAAACTGTGAGGAAAATGAATAGTCAATAACGGGTCAAAAATATGAAAAGGCATTTCATAAGAGATACATAACTCACATAAAATTTTACTTAGGTGTTCACTGTCACTAATAATTAAAGACACAACAATCTTGAAGAAATATTTTATACCTACTTCATTATCTAGCAGTGGCACAGATGTATAAAGAATTAATCTTTGTCTTCTAGACATGTTAAAAATTGATTTAGTCTGTCTAAAAGAAACAATGACAGTACATAGGACAAATAATGCTTTTATATTTTTATACTTATTTTAATCACAGAAATTTAACCCATGAACTTCAACAAGGAAGGAAGAAATGTTTGAAAGTATTCACTGAACATTATCTATAAAAGGCAAGCAAGACTTGGAAACAAACCTATACCCAACACTGAATTAACAGTTGTAAAAATCATTGCTACATCAACATGGTGGGCTAAGTAGTTATTAAAGGAATGACAATGCATTTCATAGAGGAAAACAAGAAAATATCTTTGACTACTAAGTAAAAATTCTGGAGTAAAAATACTATGTATACGAAGAATATAAAGACAGCATACAAAACATAAAAATGGTTGCTAAAATGTCCTATACATTTATTATTTACATGTTTTAACAGTCACATTTAAGAAAAATTGAAAGAAAAGAAGATCACTCAATTAGTACAATTTTCTTTTAAAGTGTAAAAGCAAATGTGTCTGTAACAGCGAAGTTAGGGGACAGGAAAATATGATCTATAATTTTACACAGTAAAGAACCCCCACCCCCAACTATCTGCATGGTACCTTGACTGAAAAAAACCTATTTGTAAGATAAATTATTTCCAAAAATACTGACAAAAAAAATCAAATCACACAGTAATTTTAAATATAAAAATACATTTTCCCTTTGTAAATGTTTAAAATAAGGCATAAAGCCAAAATATAAAAAAGAGTAGCATAACCAAAACATTTTGAAAAATTTAAAATTCACAAGAGGGGATAAAAAGACCAGCAACAGAAACCAGTAACAAACCTAGAAAAGACAAACCAATGCTAAATTGCCACCTTGGTCAAATCAAGTTTTCTTAAAATCATTAAATACTAAAAAATAGTATATTGATGTTTAAGAGTGCAAATTTGCTGAGGATTGTAAAACCCAGAAGATGTCAAGTTGAAGCACATACATAGTAAATTGTTTATAGTCACAAAATTCTTAAATCCAATTTAAGACTATAGGAGAGACATACATGTAGAAAAGTCTCTACTGATACATAGTATCATACAATAAAACCATGTCATTCTGAGGACTGTTCAAAAAAACTCAAGACAATCTCAATTTTTTTCTAGGTTTTCTTTTGATACCATATCTAAGAAATAATTGCATGACTTAGTCACAAAGATTTGCCCCTCTACAATGTTCATAATTTATTTCTGAATACTAATTTTGTATCCAACAACCTCGTTAAATAAACTTTAATCATGATTTATTTTCCTTTTGATCTTCTATGTACATTACCACAGCATCTGCAAATAATGACAGTTTAATTTGTTCCAATCTTTAAATTTTTTCCTATTTTTGTTTTCTGCCCAAAATAATAGTAAATAGAAATAGTGATAGGGGTATCATTTTCAGATTTTTAATCTGTATAGAAAGACTTTCAATATTTCTTTTTAAGTTTGATGCTTCTATAACTTTAACATTAAGGAAGTTCCATTCTATTATAATTTGAGAAGTTTGTTCCTTATCATGAGTTCTGTCAAATGCTTTTTCTGCATCTACTGATAAGATCATATACTTATTCTCCTTTCATTAGTTAATGTGTCGAACTGATTTTTTAATGTTAAATCAAGCTTACATTCTTGAGATAAATATACTCATTATTTCTTTTTAATATTGTATAATTCAATTTGCTAATACTTTGTCCTAGATTTTGCAGCAGTGTTCATGACACAGATTAACAGGTAGCTTTTCTTTCTTGAACCATCATTTCTGAGATGTGGTATGAAGGTTATAGTAAACTTTAAAAATGAACTGGGGAAGACACTCTCCTTAACTAATCTATGTAAGATTTTGCATTGTGATTTTTTTTCTAACTGAATACATGGTATAAATCTTGGCTTGAAGTTTATGGGCACTTTTTTAAAAATTACTGAATTTATATAATACTTATCTCTGTTTACTTATTTTTCTTGAATTAATTTTGGCGAGTTATTTTTTTCTTAGAAACTACCCATTTCATCTAAAAGTTTAAATTCATTGGCATAAAGTCTTATAATATTCTCTAATTGTCTTTTAATACCTGCAACACTAATAAGTTAAATCCTCTTGACATTCGAATACTGGTTGACTGTGTCTTTCCTCTTTTCATCTTTTTTTTTTTTTAAAGATTTATTTATTAAGAACTGGGTGTAGGCAGGAGGTGTGGGGTGGTGAGAGGGTTCACCAGAGACAAAGTGAGAACAGGCAGATCCACTGAAGTACATTGCTGAGGGGAGCAGCAGGCGAGGCAGGAGAGGTCTGCTGCGCCATGTGGGAAGCTCCCTGGTCAAACTCGTGTTGCAGTGGCTGTGGGACAGCTCCATAGCGTTGAGATTTAACCCGTTGTGCCAACAGGGAGGTCCTCCTTTTTTAATCTTGATGAATCACACCAGGAGTGAGATTTTCATCTCAACTCTATTTGTCTTTTAAAAAAAAATTAACTTCGGGCTATGCTGATCTTCTGTAGGTATGTTTCTTCTCTGGTTTAATTTCTATTTTTTTTAAAATTTATTTATTTATGCATACAAGCTGTGGTATAGGCCAGAGGCAGCGAGAGGGTTCACCAGAGACAGAGTGGGGAACAGAACAGGCAGAACAACGGAAATACACTGCTGAGGGGAGCAGCAGGGCGAGACAGAAGAGGTCTGCTGTGCCAAGTGGGAATCTCCCCAGCTGGGCGTCAAACTCATCACTGCTGCTGACAGTTCCACAGCGCAGCGCTTAACCGCTGTGCCACCAGGGAGGCCCAGTTTCTATTTTTAACTTTGTGATTTCTATGCTTTTATTCTCTTTGGGCATATTTTCTTATTCTCTTTCTAACTTCATGACATAGACACTTAGCAAATTTTACCCTTTGTTCCAAAGAACACATGGATATTTTAAAACAATTCTAATATTCACTGACCAGTCTGTTACTTGACAGGCATTAAAAAAACAACTGACCTGCACCAGCAGATGCCACCACTTAACAAGTACGGGTCACTCAACTGGGCTTTCTCAAAAAATTAAAAATTCTTTAACCTAATTAGAAAAGTGTGCAGATAGTTTCATTTTTGTATGATTAAGTATCATATCTTTATGATTTGATACGATTTGATACTTTATCTTTACCTTTAACATTAGTTAAAAATACAGAAAGGAGAGCTGATATGTACAAAAGAAGAGAACAAGCAAGCCTAAGCACTAGTTAGACAACCACTGGTATATATTCAATTCTGGGCATAGTAATTTGAAAACATACTGAAAAATTACGTCATGACCAAATAGTTAAAGGGCTAGTAAAAAGTATAAAAATCAATTCTTTTTAGAGTAACTGATAATTTATCTGGAACAAAGACAATAAGATTACCACAAAGAAATTATAACAGGCTGGTTTTGCTTAGCTTTAAGAAGTAGAGGTGGAACCCTGGATTCTATGGAGGTAGGTTTTAGTTTTCAGGACCACCTGAACAAACCAATGACCTGAAATGAACAATAAGGAAACCATCTTAATTGAGCTTTTTAAAGTAAGGGATTCCCAAAAGAAGGCAGACTCATAAAAAAGGACCTTCCAAGTAAGATTCTCTGGCACAAAGATGTACATTTTAAAAGTCAGTATCACTACTTAGAAATGGGCAGTAACACTAATGGATACAACTATTATGTTAAATTCTTGGATTAAGAACTTTTCACTGGCATTGGAAAAAAGATGCATTATTAAAAACCACTCAAAAAACTGGTTATGACACTTAGGGTACTTCCTTCTATTGAAAATAACCAGAAATAAAGAAAAGAAAAGAACATATAATTTTTAATAATAAAGCGGATTCTAATGGTCACACAGAGATCAATGAGAATTCTAGTTCACCTGTACTCCCTCCCTCTAAGATCTTAATTGGGGGGTTTAGTTTAGGGGTAGAACATTTGACTGCAAAGCATTAATTAAAATCTATGGTCAAACAAAATTAAAATGTATCTATATAACCCATTATGACAAAGAATGGGAAGACAACAAATTAACAGATGAGAAAACACAACAAATTTCTAGGGGGAAATGGAAAGAAGAATGATAAAGCAGAGCAAACGACAACTTAAGTGTATACTGAAAGGAGAGCATATCTGTCCTGGAAATTCCAGAAAGATTAGGGATTCATGGGTATCAATTTTGAAGACCTGACACTGAAAATAAAAGGAGAGAAGAATCAATATAAAGCACATTTGCAAAACAGCTACACTGTCATCCTCCTAATCCCTGATCATCAACAGATTGGCCAAAATATTGGAGAATGTGTCTCTGATGGAATGAAATTAATGTATGGAAAGAACAATGGCAACCAGCATCATCCTAGCGCTAAGAATATGGCATTCTATCATTTAGAAACAGTTGGTTCCTGGACTATTTACCTTAAAGAAAAACCTATCAGTGAATAAGTTCTACTCTATATACATAGTTTGCCATTGGCAAATCAAGATAATTTATTATTTCATTTTTAAATAGGAATGAAAAGAACTGCCAAGCATTAATAAGCAAAATCAAAATAACCCTGAAAACTTAAGGAACAGAAGAACCCTAAAAATTTAAAACAAATTAACAAATTCAAAGTTTCAAAATAAAACTTCTGTAAAAATTAGGTGTTTGTGGTAAAAAGGAACTTTTTACCAACAAGTTAAAAAATTGAAAAAGATGATTTAGAAGACAATCAAAATTTTCCAAGAAGGTAGAACATACAGTTTAAAATTTTAACTATTAAGTTAGAAAAAGTCTAAGCTAATCACTAAAATTTTAGGACAAAAGGATAGTTCTAAATGTTTCTAGGGGGAAACAAAACAGCTCAAGAATAAAAAGGCATTAGATTTCTAATTTGTAACAGTTAATAAAAAAAAAAATACTGTCCAAATTCAGAGGTGAATTATTTTTCCCAGGATAACATTAAAGAATGAGGAACAAGTAAAGATATTTTCAGGTTTTAAGTAGTCAAAAGGTTTACCTTTCATATACACTACTTGATATAGGGAAAACCCTGTATCTAGGACCCAGCACTTCCCACTGAGTAGATGACGGAAATATCCCAGAGTAATGCTGAAGGTCTAAGGAATAATCAGCTCATTCATGCAGGAGAACAGAGGGATCAAAGAAATGAAATATAAGGGTAAAAGAGATGATACCATCCATAAGAATTTGTACTAGTTTAGGAAGGCAATAAGAGCCGATAATTTAAGGGAAAAAAAGAATCAGAAATTTCAGGAAAAAAAAAAAGCTATGGGAGAACAATATACTTGGGTAGGTAGCAATCTTTTCATAGATATAATAAAATGATGTGTGTATTTGCAACTTTTCAATTATTTCTTGACACAGCAAAAATAATTCTGAGATCCTGTGAAAATATAGTGGTTATCAGAGGAGTTGGGGAGAGAGAAGAGCTGGGGGAGGGAAGGTAACAGGGCCTTGGCACTGGAGCGTTAGTGGAGGGTGAGTAAAGTACATGCGTATACCGAGGTGTGAAGTCATACTCCCAAAATTATATTATATAGGTTGATTGGCAAATCAAAAAAAAAGTTGAGAAAAATATTCTTTACCAAAGAAAAGAGACAGTAATAATTACAGGACAGAACACGTTATCAACTTTATCAACATAAAAATACACAGGTAGCAAAAGGAATGAGAGAAAGAAAACGTCAAGGAAGCGCACTAAAACCTTTACCTGACAAAGCAGACGAGTATCATCTCCTAGTTAATAAAATAATAAAGTATAGTTTCCATTTGTGAAAGTTTCTCAAAATGAGGTACAAGGACTATGATAATGCAGGAGATTAATTTTAATGGTACAGAGTTCATCTCAGTTCCTCTATGTCAATGATGATAGTTTCTCATTTCCAATTTTCTTCAAAAAAATATTTAAGTTAAAAAGCTAATTTTAAGTTAGAAATAATAATTAAGATGGCAGAAATATATTGCAAAAAAGTGGGAAGGAGTATTCAAATGAATAAAGTATGAAAAACACTGCAAAAAATTAAACTTAGGGTATTTAGGAAACAGTTAATACTTGGAGAAATGAATAAAGAATGCAGAGGTGATAAATGTGCTAAATTCTCCTTTATCATTAAGAAGTTAATATCTGTAGTGCTACTAAAGCAAAACACACAGTGTATAAACACATCATTTAGAAATATAAACTTAATTATATACCAAATCCATTAAAAGTTGTAACAAAAGTAGTCTCCTTGGGGGCGGGGTCTGGGAATGGGGAAGTAGGAAAAGCCAGAATCTATTAAAAGCCCTTTGCACTACATGACTCTTCAATGGCGTTCATGTATGCACTACTTGAGAGGGGTGGGATAAGGGTGGGGTGGAAAATAAGGTCACAAGTATTAGCAAGAAATAAACTGAGTAAAGCCTTCTAAAGTGACTGACACTTACCTACTGGGGCCTGGGGGGCTCCAAAGCCCAAAGTGGCTGTTGTGGAATTAAATGCAGGGACCCCAAAGGCTCCTGTACCAAGAGTCCCTCCGATCTTAGGTGGGTTGTTCCCAAATAAAGATGCCTGTCCAGTACCAAGAGCTATGGAGACAAGAGGAAAGAAAAAAGTGCTACAGAAGATCCTTTGAATGTTGTGCCTGAGACCAGTTACTTAAAAATAAAATACATTTGGAAACTTTATAATAACCAATTATTTCAACAAAAGAATTAATACAGCAAATGCTAACCACACTGAGCTGAGTATATATCATAGATGTCTCAGGCAAAATATTTAACCTGTCTGTGCTTCAGTTTCCACAACTATCATATAGATAATAGTTTAGATATTCATCTTAAGATTAAAATGAATAAACACATATTAAAGCATTTAGAAGAGGTTTAGTAGATACTAACATTCATTAAACATTAGCTAGTAGCATCTCATTCAATCTTCACAAGCCCAGAAGTAGAACCTTTTTCACATTTTACAGATAAGAAAACAGAGGGTTTAGCAACTGGCTCAGTATAACAAGTGCTATAAAGAGTGAAAATGGGTACAAGTCTCAGTGTATCTAACAACATAATCTGGGCTCTTAACTACAACTCTAAAGTAAAACAAATTTTGAAAGAATTAAAACACAGTCAATTCTCAAATTTTAATATTTATAAATCAAAGTTCTCGGAGGGAGCTCCTGCCCACCTGTGACTATGCAGGTGCCTCTCTTTTTCTCCTTTTCCTAATAAGTTTGCCCTTTAAAAATGTAAAAAACAGTGCTCCAATGAACTAACCAGTGTCATCTTTTTGACTAGCAAATAAATTATGGAAAAGCTAACCAATATATTTTCATTTGATAGCAAAAAAGCAACCTTTTCAAGTATACCATTTCATGAAAAATACTTTAGACAAACTTTCTGTATTATAAAATGTGTTTTGTGAATACTAAACAGATTCAAGCTTCTGCACTAATCATATTGGATGGAATAGGGACTTATTTTCACCAGGGGAAAATACGTGGCAAAACCTTGTAGTGTTTTAAGGTCTAATGAATCTTGCTATGGACCTTGTTGTTTCCTTTGTGTAAAATGGGGAGAACTTAGCTATTTAGAATAAACTGTAGAATAAGTTATTGTTATAAATTATTAAAAATGATCATTCACCCTCCTCATAAGTTACTGGCAATTTTAAAGATCTAAAATTCCTCGCAATGTATCAACTACATCTTGATAGAGCTATAGTTTACCGAAAAATCACTTCAAAGATATAATAATTGGAGATGAAAAATATGGAATGAAAATGGTTTTGTGATCACAGCCCAAAAAAGGATAGGAAGTTTATACTCAGAATCTATACATTATAAATTAGGGAGGATGACTACTAAATGGACAAAACATTCCTTAACTGCCTGACCTTATTCCTAACAAGACAATAATATAGCAATGGGATTATTTCACCTTAAAAAGCCCAACTTTAGAACAAGAACTAAAACTTCTGAAGTTCCAAACCATTAGAAATTGGAGAAAATTCCAAGACAAACTAAAATTATATTACTCTCAAAGGACACAGTTTATAGCACTAATTCAGGATTCTTTATCTTTCCAGGTAGAAACACCTCTGTAACTCTCCCCAAAAAACTTATATGAAAACCTGGATAAAAACTTAGATGAAAGAAATGGATAAAGATTTCTTTTCTGTCCAGGCAGGCTGGAATGGGGTGAAAAAAATATTCTTTTCTGGATAGGTGTGCATTTCCACTCACCTTTGTAGTGACATGAACAAAGAAACACAAAAGAATAAAAAAGCATTGGGAATTTTAGGAGATTTGAAAAGGGACTATCATAAAGTGACCTGCCTGCATATTGTTGCAATTCAAAAATGGTAAATATATATTTTATTCAGATCTGTCTTATATTATACACAAATGGCTTTTGAAGCTTAATGAAAGAATAGTCCAAAAGTCAAAGGACATTCTGATACATAAATGTCAATTTATGAAAAGTGCTATATTTATATTTAGTTGTAGAAGTCATAAATAAGATATATAAGGGGACAGCATGATAATAGTGGCTCTAGAAACTCTAAGAATACTCAGCTCTTTGTGCACACTTGTGTCTGTGCAAGCATATTCTCCTATTAAACCTCTTTTTAAATGCTTAAAGAAAAAAACAGAACTTTAAGAATATGCAAAGAAATGTGAAAATGTTTACATTTCTTTTGAGATCTTTTAATAAATGTCAGAATTTAATTTTACCCATGTTATCTATTAGCTCTGGGTTGATTTTCCTGTATATATTTTAGTGTAGCCATCAACTTACTAGGTATACTCTTACACTTAGAACTTTATGAGAAATTTAGGAACTAAAACTGATTATTACTAAGTAATAACTAAGAAAATGGGACTATTTTAGTGCTAATGACAATTATCACTGTCGAACAAGAAACTGACACATATATGATACATGATTTACTGAGTGTTCCCCACTCTGAACACATGGGAGGAGGGGAGATGCATGCCAAAGGATAATATGAAACATTTTACACTAAATTTGGTCTCTTAAAAGTCTAAGCTTACAAAATACTTATGTATTTGTACATATATATACTTCTATAGTCAATTACTCATGAAGTACCAAAGACCTGTATTACAGGAAAATTTGCTTTAGTTGACTTGTGTGTCTGAAGCTCCATCACTGAAAACAGATGCTGCACAGTGTAAAAACACTGTTAGCAACAGTGCTTTTCTACTTGTGATACCATGAAATGCAAATTTCATGAATAGTTACCAGGAATATTCCTTTCAAAGTCAAAAGTTTAGCAGATGTGATCCTCAAAGAATTCCAATAGTGTATGCTTGGTGATTCTTACATTCTTATTTTCCCACATGTTCTACTGCTGCCAAGGATGTAAAATTCTTTTTATCAAATTGCATTTCACTTTGGACAAGGCAGGAATGAAGAATATGTAAGAGCAATAAAATATGATTGTTGTCTGTGAGGTAGAACTATTTAAGAAAAGCTGCATGTTCAAATAAATTAAAAGGCTGAGATATTTTACTATTGTGGACTAGAAGACAATAACATCAGAAGAAAAGTTACAAAACATTTTATAATCTTGGATCACAGGAAAAGGCATTCCTAACCAAAACCCATGAGACCAGGCACCAAAGAGGAGAAAATGATAACACTGACTACAAAAAAGTAAACTTGTACACGAATATACCATCTTACCCAAGCCTTACATTTACAGTTCATAAACTGTCCACAGTCACAACTACCCTTGAAAAGCCGTTAATTTACCCATACCAAAGCTAATCTTTCCTCCAGAATTAGAAGAGAACATTGATGTCACATGATATAGTCTGTATAAACTTAGGGATCACACTGAACAATAACTAAATAAAACTTTTTAACTCTTTATTTCTTAAAAAATATATGTAATAGAATTTGGATAAGTTAAAAAGCTCAATAAAACCACGTCATACATCCAAAAAGAGTTAATATCCATAATGTATAAAGCATGCTCAAAAAAATTAGGAAACAATTATCAAATGTTATGAAAAATAGAAAGATTCAAACATCCCATAAACACATGTATAGACAGCCTTCACCAATAATCAGTGAAGTGTATATCAGAATATATCTATATATTCTAAAATGCATGCAAAGATGAAAAAGTACAACAATATGGAAAAGGTAGAGGAAAATAAGTAATTTTATCAACCCTATGGTAATACTAACACACAATTATATGACAAAGATCTTCCTGATTTCATTGCTGATGATATCAAACAACTCAAATATCTGTCAGTAACAAAAGGTTAAATTACGGTGTGTTTTCCCTAACGGGAGAAATCCTGTACTGTCAAAACATTAATAAGATGTAAAACAATTTACTTCAGTAGAGGAAAAAAACAAAACTGCATTAAACAAAAAAGGTGTGTTTGTATGTGTTGTGTGTGTATGTACTATACACATGGAAAACTAAACAGCATTTTTTTTTTTTTAAAGAACGATCATCCAAAGGCAGTTGCTTTCAGTTTGAAGCATTTTAACTATAGTACGGAATACAAAAAACACTAAGACCCAAAATACCACACTGATACCTAGTGGAACAAAGTTTAATGAAACAATACTTAAATTTGCTATGTACAATTTTTAAAAAATTCTACTTCATTATTTTAAAATGCTGGTTGCAGCCACTACATTAATATCCAACTATGTAAATCAGACTTCACTTTAAAAAATACCCATGTAGGGTATGATTTCTATTTAACAATGTAACAAAGAATCTCATCTGTATAAAACACATCTAAGTACAAGGTGTTTACATCTATAGATACAAACATATTTGGAAAAAGAGGTCTAACAAGATACATGCCAAGTTTTTAATAACCTTAATACACAGTTGAAAGACATGAACTTTTCATGCTACTTCCTTATTTCTTGAAATTTTTTACTAATGCTTACATCTTTTATTTTAAAAGAAAGTAAAAGGAAATACTTCAGAGTATAAAATGAGATTCTATTAAAAAGAAGATAATAAATGATCAGAGCAATTCCAGGTAACTGCACAGTGAAAGTAGACCATAGAAATAAGTAATCTGCTACTAAATGACCACACACATAATAGATTGAGAAAGTAGGTAAAACTGAATGCCTAAAAAACTGGTACACTTATTCATTTTATAACCACCACTACCCCACCACCTTCCAACTGTTTAAAATGCTGGACATGTAGATGGGTCAAGGTCTTCAAAAGTACTGAAAAAATAATTATGAACAGTAATTCACAAAAATTCTTTATCACAAAAGAATGGAAGGATACACACAAACTTGATAAACAGATCGAGGTCTCAAATTCCTTTTGCAAAGATAATATAGGAGAACTGAAAATTAGTATCATTATAGTGACAAGAATGAAATACTGAAAACCCCAGACAGACCAGTACTATCAGAGGACAAATATTTTGGAGGAAGAAAGCACTGAGATTCTAAGATAAACATGCTAACATTTAAATATCTGATGAAGTATAACTGCTGGTAATTTTCATAAGTCCATTTATGAATAAGCTTATCTCCAATAGGCTTATTTCCAGGTATATGATGAAATAGAGGCAATTAGTAAGTAAATTTAACAGTACAATTCCTTACCTGTTCCAAATCCTGCATTAAGCCCAGTTCCCAGAGTCCCAGGTCCTGGTTTACTTCCAAAAATACTATTCCCACTGGTATTTGTGCCAAAACCTAGGAGGACAAAAACAGTAAGTGAACTGTACTGTCATCACAACCATCACTTTCCTATTAAAGGGAATTTTTAAAAAAGCAGTCTGACACTAAGTTTCATATATTTTCAGATATTAATATTTAGGAATCCAAAAATGATGTTAATTTAACTTTTTAAATTTAATTTTGATGCCTATAAACAATACCACAGGTCTTCCTATTTACTTGATCACATTTCATACCTGAAATATCAGTTCAGTATAGGATAATAACCAGTATTAAAAGCAAAGTGATTGTGCTTGAGTTTTGGGAATATTCCCTCTATAAGGCTCAAAACCTTCAGCCCCTGTTTCATGTTTAACTTCTGGAGGAAATCTCATTCCCTCAAACGTCACTGAAAATAAGACAGCCAACAAAGAAACTTCATTGAACCTAAAGGTTCTTCCCAAAAGAAAACTACCAAGAAAAATCTCTATAGAAGCTTTTCGATTGAAAAGATAGTAATATTTGGCTGCTCACATGAAAAATTTCAATTACAGCACATTCAATCAGCTGATAGGAGGATTCAAAAACTCAGCTAAGTGATACTTAAAAGAGAAGATAATTTATGAATAAATTTTCTTAAATTGAACTGTATCATCAGAGATGATGGAAAGGTGAACAAACCTTGCTAAGACCCATCATTTAAGGAAAATGTTATGATTTCCCTTTAAAATCTAGTCTTCCCACAAAGTTACCTACATTGTTTGACTGATGTTATTTTTTAAACAGATACACATCTGCAAAGCTTCTGCACTCCTTTTAGAGTTTAATATTAACAAGACCACTAATGAACATATCATTAAATCTCTTTGATAACAGAAAAATCAGTCACTGGCCAGTAACTCCATTTGTAAAACACTTTTTAAGTCTCTTTGAAAACAGTTCTGTCATTTGAAAATCCAAGGAAATAATGACTTAATCTCAGTGCATTTAATTCATGCATTCATTAAATCTTTTCTTCAATTGTGTCGACAGCCATAAAAACGGAGTGCTACCTACTCAAGCACAACCAATTCTTACAAGGAAATTTCTTCTAAGGAATACACACACACACACATACACACACACACACACACACACGGAAATAATTCTTTTTCATTATGAGTTAAAATTTAACCAGAAAGGATCTTCCAGCCCCATAAACAGCAGAAAACACAAAACTTGTGAACTACCTCAAACCCACAAGAGGGAAATTAGTCCCAACTTACACTGTTTATACCACACATTTCCTCCGATTCTGACAAAAGTTTATCAACTCTTAATTCATAACAATTTTTTAAATTATGGATTATCACTTAATGATCAATATATTTATGACAAAGGAGCTAAGACTACACAAAGGACAGTCTATTCAATAAATCATGTTGAGAAAACTGGACAGTCACATGCAAAAGAATGAAATTGCACCCCTGTCTTATACCACAGACAAAAATTAACACAAAATGGATTAAAGACTTAAATTTAAGATCTGAAATAAAAAAAAAACTTCTTAAAGAAAATACAGGCAAATAAGCGCCTTTACATTGATCCTGGCATTGATTTTTTTTTATTTGACACAAAAAACAAAGCAACAAAAGCAAAAGTGAGTAAGTCTGCACAACAAAGGAAACAACAAAATGAAAAGGCATCCAACCGAATGGGAGAAAATAATCTGTAAATCACGTATTTGTTAAGTAATTACCAAATATAAGGCAGAGGATAGGAATAAACATTTTTCAAAAGAAGTCATACAGATGACCAAAGGTACATGAAAAGATGCTCAACATCATTATCAGTGAAATGCAAATCAAAATCACAAAAAGATATCTCCACACACCTGTTAGAATAACTATTATCAGAAGACAAGAAATAGGGCCTCCCTGGTGGTACAAGGGGTTAAGTCTAAGCACTATCAAGCTACTCAGAAGCCACTGGAGTACTTCAATCCCCACCCCACAGACACACCCCCACCCCCGCTAGGAAGATAACCTACATGGCCCAGGAGACCTCTCCTGTCTCACCTGCTGCTCCCCTCAGCAGTGTATTTCAGTCAATCCACCTGTTCTGCTTCCCACTCTGTCTCTGGTTAATCCTCTCACACACTGCCCCCTGCCCCACCTCTGGCTTACACCCCAGCTCTTGTAGGCATAAATAAATAAATCTAAAAAAAAAAAAAGAAAAGAAAGAACAAATCTTAATGAGGATGCGGAAAAAGGGAACCCCTGTGTATGGCTGGCAGGAATGTAAAATTGGTGCAGCCACTATGGAAAATAACACTGAGGTTCCTTAAAAAATTTAAAATAGAACTACCATAAGAAAACAAAAACAGGGCCTCACTGGTGGCACGCGGGGTTAAGTTTCAGCACCGTGAAGCTATCTGCAGCCACTGCAGCACGAGTATAACCCCCGGCCAGGGAGCTAACCCACATGGCAGCAGACCTCTCCTGTTTCACCCACTGCTTCCCTCAGCAGTGTATTTCAGTAGATCTGCCTGTTCTGCTCCCCACTCTGACTCTGGTAGGTCCTCTCACTCCCCACACCTCTGGCCTATACCCAGCAGTCAATTAAAAAAAAAGATGTTTATGTATACAAATAGCTAGCTGTCCCTATAACCACTGTAGCATGGAAGAACCACTGATTTACTACTGCCTGGCACCGTTTCATCTATACCCAAAGGATCTTCAAACTCTCTCAACTGTTACAGCATTGGCATCCTCCCTGTAATATGAATATACTTTCATATATTCAGTTGTCTTAAAACTCATCTCTGCCAGGATAACTATTTATTAAGAAAATGGACTAATGACTAAGTAATTACTTAAAGATTTGGCAACATCAATTCTAGCAGATATTCCAACCTTTAACTCTGTGGCTTAATTACCATCAAAATGAAACACAATTCATATTGGATAAGGTGAAATTAACAATATTATATATATATAACAATACAATACGATGATGCGCCAAGTCTTTTTTATATGACTTATTTCCAAATCAAAAGATTATCTTTGCATACAGGGCATCCTTCCTCTTGATCTTATTTACTCATTCTTTAATTCATTTAACAAACTTTTAGTAAAAGCACCTTTCTACTCTATACCAGGCACTAGTCAACACTGGGACTTCAAAAAAAAAGGAGGGCCTCCCTGGTGGCGCAACGGGTTAAGTGTTAGCACTAAGAAGCTGTCCGCAGCCACTGCAGCATGAGTTCAATCCCCTGCCAGGGAGCTTCCCACATGGTACAGCAGATCTCTCCTGCCTCATCCACTGCTCCCCTCAGCAGTATACTGCAGTAGATCCTCCTGTTCTGCTCCTCACCCTGTCTTTGGTGAATCCTCTCACCACCCCACACCTCTGGCCTACACCCCCAGTTCTTGTATGCATAAATAAATCTTCAAAAAAAATTTTTTTAATTAAAAAAAAAAAGGAAAACTCAAATTTAGCACATAAGTTAAGGCTTATCAGCTAAAAAATAAGAATGCTCATTTTCAAATCATTAAATATGAGTATATTCATACGGCCAAAGGCCTCCAAACAAATCAGGTATCTGCAACCATGGAACAGTATCAGATATATTTCAAAAGTATAGTTTTTTTTTTATTAAATCAAGTATAGTCCATACAAATACCCTGTCATAAATAACATTTAATTCTGAACACTGAGTTTTACCTGAAAAAAAAAAAACACAAAAAACCAGAAAAAATACATGTATTTTTGAAGAATATATACAGGTTCTATAGAAGTCTTTTAAAAATCAAAGTTACACCAAAAATAATCATAGCTATACAATGAGTAACAGCCCTTCAAGGGACTATACATCAATAGATACATAGTATGTGATATGTAAGATTTGCAGAAATCTCATGGGATGAGATAGTGATTAAGCAAGGAATGGTGTAAAAAGACTCCTTGGAGAAGAGGGAGGGACAGTGATAAAAATGGCTCGAAACACTGATTTAACACTTAAATTTTATCTTTTCCATCTTAACTCAATTTGTAGGTAAGAAACAAGTATACAAATTGAAATCTTACCCACACTAAGTCCACTGCCTCAAAGAGGCATAAAGTATAACCAGAAATACTTACAGATGGAACAATAACAATTACTACCAGTGAGTAAGCAACACAACAAAAGGGGTTATAAAAAATCAAATCAAATACATAAATTCAGGAATTGGTACGTAACATTAACCTATCTATCTCGCTCACACGGTTCATATTTCTGTGCAGACACAAAAATCTTCCAAAGGATGCTTTATGTAGTCTCTTTTACCAGCACATTACAAGATGATTCAAGAAAGTCACTGAAAAGGGGTCTCCCGGGTGATGGTGCTGGGGTTCAAGTCTCAGCACTATCAAGCTATTGCCAGCCACTACAGCCTAAATTCAATCCCTGACCAGGGAGTTAACCCACATGGCACAGCAGACCTTGCCTGCTGCTCCCCTCAGCAATGTATTTCAGTAGATCTGCCTGCTCCGCTCCCCAATATTGCTGGTGAACCCTCTGAACCCCCATAACTCTGGCCTAAACCCCAGTTCTTGTATGCACCAATAAATAAAAATACTAAAAAAAATAAAATAAAATTCACTGAGGAAATGTGCCAACCTATGGCAGAGAAACATGTCTTTGCACTCACCTCCCACTAGATAATCAGTGCCTAATGATGTATCTGACACATGAAATCCTTAATAAAGTATTTCCCTTGACAATGAAATGAATTTGCCATATCTGATTTAACACAAATAATATTGAATTTGTTTGAAAACTTAGTTATAGAAGACATTGAAAAAACATTTCTAATTAAATGGGTCTAATATTTCCATCTCTGAAGAGTATTTTATTTTTTAACTGTTGTTCAATCTTCTCTCTTACAGTGAACATGTACTCAATGTTTGCAACTTCAAGAAAAGTGCTGAATGATCTGCCAAATTAGAATGGCTTCAACTTTAAAAAAGAATCATCAAATCTCATAAAACCACCACCAAAACCAAAACCAACAACAAAGAACCAAAAAGTCTCACCTGTGTACTACTTCTCATTGAAACCTGGCCTAACAAAATGTGTTAATCTCAACCAAATGTGTCACTTACGGTTTCACAACTATTGGTAAGGTAACCCAAAGAAAGTGTTTCCCTATTTTGGAAAAAAATTTATCTCCATTAGACAATCAACTTTCTGCATGTGCTGAGGCCTGTTTTATCCAAAGCAGTTGAGTTATGAGGAAAAGTGAATTTAAATCTTTTCTAAGTATCTCAACTATGTCCATGATTGTAAACCCTCTGGTACCTCGTACCTCACATCAAGCAACAGCTTACCTGAGAATTTTAAAATATTCCCAATCATATGAATCAGGAGAATGATGTGTGGTATAGTCAGTGTAACTTTAAGAGAGCCAAACCTGCTTTTTATATGTACCAAAATTGGAAGTGTTTGTATTGGTTCCTAAAGTCAGGGTTGGTTTGTTACCAAAGAGCCCGCCACTGGTTGTACCAAATGAAGGAGCACTGGTTGTGCTGGTTCCAAATGTAGTAAGCTTGTTACTGCCAAACAGGGTCTAAAAAGAACAGAGCATAGGAAAATTTTAAGTATATAAAAATACATTCTACACAGTAAAGAGAGGCTATCTCAGGTATACTAGATTGGGTGTTGGCAGAGATGTTTTAACTTCTATGAAAAGGAAGGAGGAGGATGAATAAAGACTATCAGAAAGATAAATTTATCTGAACAAGATTAACTTTATAAACAAAGAATGCTCCTAGGTGGAGAAGTTAATGGTAACCCCTAAGTAAACACAAGGTTCCAATAAGGTTAAAAAAAAAAATACAAGGCAATCAAATATTTTTTACTTTGAAACAGAAATGCATCATGTCATTAACTTACCAGCAGAAATTTACACGTTAAAGCTAGATGAACCCTTAAAACATGGTGCCAAATGAATAAAATCAGTCACCAAAGACCATACATTGGGTGATTCTGTCCGTTTATATGAAATGTCTAGGATAGGTAAATCCATGAACAGAAGCAGGTCTGAGGTGACTGAGGGAAAATGAGAAGTGACTACTAATGAATTTAGGTTTTCTTATTAGTTTGGTGATAGTTGCCTACTCTGTGAACATATTAAAAAATATTTAGTGTAGCTTTAAAAGAGTAAACTATATGGCCTATAGACTATATCTCAATAAACTTATTATTAAAAAACAAACTTTTTGAAACATTGTATTATTTTCCCAAATTTCTAACTTCAATTAGCTGCCCACAGTTAAGATTTCAATTTTCATGAAAACAAAACGGTATTTTGGAGATTTTTCTTCTCAACTACTCACAGCAGCATGTTCAAAAATTTTAATAATGAAAAAATAGCATAGATTAATAATTTCATAATGGTTCTCATATAAATTGTAAAGATATACAACTTTGAGGTCAAGTGCATTCCTAAATAATAACTTTTTACTTAAATACTTAGCAAGGAAAACAATTCAGTTAAGCCTCCAGCAGCCTGGTAACTGTATCACATCACAACAATTTTAGCAACTCGTTCAATACCAAAAATACTTAACTATCAATTTTCAAATATACCAATCTATCACCCAAAATAGGATTTACAACTAGGAGTCAAAAATTAACTAATTTGAGAAGCACAAGTATCTCA
This sequence comes from Scalopus aquaticus, assembly GCA_004024925.1. Lineage (NCBI taxonomy): Eukaryota > Metazoa > Chordata > Mammalia > Eulipotyphla > Talpidae > Scalopus > Scalopus aquaticus. The sequence continues at coordinate 2,356 of PVIJ01005984.1, read as the reverse complement.
ATTTAGACTCAACAATTGAAGCTAGCAAATTAGTGATATTTTGTGATCAAAAGTAAACTGCACACAAGCACTGAGATAAAGTAATTTTAAAAACTTATTATTTGATAATTAAGCTATTAAAATTACCAAGTTATTTTATTTTGCACTTTTTGCTATCATCAGTATAAGTCATACAATATACCCAATAAAGATACTTGAAAGACAATAAACCCTTCCTCAGAAATTACTTTAACATTTACACATATCTTCAAATTACAGTCAACTGTAAAAACCTACCGAACTAACAGCACCAAATCCAGTATTGGGCTGCCCAAAGAGACCTGTTCCTGTTCCAAATGCTGTGCCAGTGCTGGTGTTTGTTGCTGTTCCAAAAAGACCTCCAGGCTGTGAGGCTTGAGTTACTCCAAATAAACCCTGCAAAAGGCAATTTAGGTTATGATATCCTACAATAATCAGTTTTTGAGACATATACATTAAAAATTATAGTTGGGGGGCATCCCTGGTGGTGCAATGGGTTAAACATAGCACTGTGGAGCTGTCAGCAGCTGCAGCACCAGTTTGATGCCCAGCTGGGGAGATTCCCATATGGCGCAGCAGACCTCTCCTGCCTCACCCGATGCTCCCCTCAGCAGTGTACTTCAGGTGATCTGCCTGTTCTGTTCCCCACTCTGTCTCTGGTAAACCCTCTCACCGCCCCACACCTCTGGCCTGCACCCCAGCTTGCATGAATAAATAAATATTAAAAAAAATTATAGTTGGGGGCCTCCATGGTACCACTTAACCAAGTGGTTAAGTCTCAGCACTATCAAGCTATCGCCAACCACTGCAGCATGAGTTCGTGCCACGGAGCTTCCCACACGGCACAGCAGACCTCTCCTGTCTCACCTGCTGCTCCCCTCAGTAGTGTATTTCAGTCAAGCTGCATGTTCTGCTCCCCCCTCTCTCTGGTGAATCCTCACACCCTGCACGTCTGGCCTACACCCAAGCTCTTGCATGCATAAATAAATAAAAATAAATACTTAGGGGACCCTATGGTGGCGCCAAGAGGTTAAGTCTCAGCACTATGAAGCTGTCGGCAGCCACTGCAGCACAAGTTCAATCTCCGACCAGGGAGCTGACCCACAGCAGACCTCTCCTGTCTCATCCACTGCTCCCCTCAGCACTGTATTTCAGTCAATCTGCCTGTTCTGCTCCCCACTCTGTCTTTGGAGAAATCTCTCACCTCCCCACCCCCACACCTCTGGCCTACACCACAGCTCTTGTATACATAAATAAATAAATCTTTAAAAAAAAAATCTTAAAAAAAATTGTAGTTGCCATTTTTTAAAAAGTTTATGATAGATACTATGCTAAATACTTTATACAGCATCTATCTTTTCTTTCCAACACCACTGACAGCCATTTTCCAAAAAAAAAATAAAGTTCATAGCAGTCAAAAATGTGCCTAACACATTTTATTTCTTCAGTGGCAGAACCAGAAATCCATACCTTTATCTAAACCTGATGAGTACACCAAGGCTCTGGGCAGCTAGTAAGACCTTACGGTAACTCTTGCGCTGTCTTATCAGGCTGGCAAAACAAAATGGTATGCCAAGATGCTTAATTTTCAGTTATGCCAAAAGAACTTGTCAATACTGAGTTGCGGGATGGATTTTAAAACAAGTAACTGAGGATTAAATGAATCAGGATAGAAGTAGGAGTATGTTAAAGTCTTCTTAATTCAAGAAACTATACTCTTTCAAATTAGCAAAAATTTTATTATCTAATGTTTAAGAACTTTTATTTATGCATTAGTTGACAAAAGAAAAACACTGTGCTTGAATATGCTGAGTTGAGAATTCAATGAAGTGTTTTTTAAACAGTTTTATTGACATGTTATTGGCATACCATAACATTTATCCACTTAAAGTGCACTATTCAGTGCCCTCTGGGACAAAATGGATGAATCTTGAGATGATTATGCTAAGTGAAATGGTAAAAGAGTGAAGGTCAGACACTAGATGGCTTCACTTATTTGTGGAATATAAATAACCAAAGAAAACAGGCAAAATACAGCCAAAAGTTCTTAGAGACTCTGAAAAATATACTGGTTACCAGAGGGAAAGAAGGTATAGAGAAAAGGGGTTAGGATATTTGCTCAGGAGTTTTTTTTTTTAATTTTTTTTTTTTTTTTTACATACAAGCTGGGGTACAGGCCAGAGGCGTGGGGCGGCGAGAGGGTTCACCAGAGACAGAGCGGGTAGCAGAACAGGCAGATCAGAAACACACTGCTGAGGGGAGCAGCGGGTGAGGCAGGAGAGGTCTGCCCCACCATGTGGGATTCTCCCCGGCCGGGCGTCGAACTCACGTCGCCGCT